>CALNHX010005269.1:0-110212 GCA_940337035.1 Agriotes lineatus
GTGAAAGACCAGTAGCTACCGGGTACTTATTGACTCTGTACAAGTTGTAACAATAGTTACTCTAGCGGAAGGCTATTGGGTAGTACCTGCAAAAAGTGACCTAACCCGTGAAGATAACGATTATTATGTTAGATGAGATTTACAGGTCAGTATGTTCATGTTCTTTTACTTTTAAACGCCTGCCTACGCCACTAGACCAAAGAAGGCTTATACTTGAATTGTTTGCACCCCTCCGCCACCTTGTGGAAATGGCTGAGTTGCATCTACCACTTTGACACATTAAAATAGTATTCGAATTTGAAATCGCAAATAACATAGAAACGTATTGAACAATATTTTATATTTATCTATTATTAACAATATTTATATGTGCTCACTAGACTGCAGATCTCCATCATTTTACCCTGGCATTTCATCTTTTTGAACAAGTAGTTGATTGGCCAGTACATTAATGTTCACTGTTAGTCTTTCATGTTAATTGACACTACAGCAACATCTTAAGTCTGTTTCAAAATTTACTCTGCTACTCCAATTGGCGAGCTCAAAGAAGAAGATTGAAGTTCAGAAGCGGAAACAGATCTTGAGTTCGCCAGGAACAGCCTAGCAAAGGATTTGTCTGTATGATGTGAAAGTTATCGTCCCATGACTGTAGTTGTGAGAAAAATCATTACCCTTGCCAATTTCAGCAAATTACTACGATTGTCGAATATTCCAGCCGCCAAAGAGCAGCCTATAAATCTGAACCTGCGCAACCATCCTGTAAATGTAAAGCAACGCTCGTCGCCGACGCAGCCCTTAGAAAATCTTTAGTACATAGCGTGTGGGTTTACGCCGATTGCTCGTAGCTAATGATCGAACAACCATTGGCCATTCTGCCCGATAAAGCAATGGAAAAAGTTTCCCGTTACAAGACCAGTAACGTCTTCAACGCTTTGCGGCAGTTTATCAATATCGTTTTCTCTCTTTGGATCTATATCACAGGCGAACATCTACTAGAAGTTTTGCTTGTCACGCGACGTAACCTCACGCGTTTACCCTTTTTATGGTAGTCACAACTGCAAATTTGGCCCGCTTAAATCTATTTTGATAAATATCTTCATAAAATTCCTAAATTTACCGTATAGATTTCATTTGTAAAGCGCAGTGCAGCTTCGCCTATTTACGGTTACGAAACAAGATAACTCCAAATGCTCAAGCCGAGCACCTAGAATTTCTTATTGCCGATAAAAAAAAATCAGGTGTAATTTCCCCAATACATCACCTCCTATACACCAGGTGGTGCACATAACATAACAAGAATTTATCACCGTAAGTTTCCAGTTTTCAGTTACTGATTTTGACTATGGCTAGGGGGTCCCTGTTTTTTCAGATTACGACCCACTCTCATTCCACTTAACTACTGTACCCCTTATCGCGGTTGTTGCAGGTCGTAAACGGGGTTTTACCACTAACAGAAATTGGAAACTTTGTAGTATCTCGAGCTTGAAGTCTACTGTCAATCAGTAGAGTTGTATTACTTTGTAAAGCAGTATCTTGCTTCTGCTGAAAAGTTTTGAGCCTTATCCGATTAACCAGTACATTTGGCTAAGCTTGAAACTAAGTTGTTTTTTAGTAGAGAAAATGTGTTGTCGGAAAGTGATCCTTCTATCAAGGTGTATGCAGTCGTTTAGCTTATTATGAGAGGAAACATGCATTGATTAAGCTTCGTTGGCTTTAATTTGCCATTTCGTAAGCCAATTGTAAATCTAACGGGTGTTCATAAACAGTCGTCATCCCAGTAGGTTTTGACTTCAGAAAAGTATGTCTATTAAAATTGAGAAAAAATGCTCTATGACAGTAATCAATGACGTTTCATTGTGTTGCACGAATTAATCAAAGACATAACATTTTGTTTTTCAAAGCAACTGGGATGACGACTGTTTATGAACACCCGTTAGTTTCGTGACGCTATAGTAACGTCTGTGTGAGATAGTAATAATAATAACAATATAATAATAATAATTTACGGATTATACCATTAAACAAAATAAACTTAAATATAATATAACACTTTCGGTGGCAACGATAGCAATTCTTGTGGAACTTACTGTTGGAAAGTCGGATGAGTACATACAGCTGATATAACGGGTGTTTATTAGAATTTGTGGTGTAGTCGGCTTTGGAACTGATGAAGTCATGTCGTGCATTACATCGTATGGCTGACAACTGACACTAGTAACACTGTAAGTCTATGTCAAATTCGATGTTAGCAGATTCGGGTTTGCGTCAGTTTTGACACAGACTAACGCAAAACCTAACCTGCTAACATCGAATTTGACATAGACTGGATGAGTTAAAGCCTAATATATTCGCTTTGGTGCTTTATCTTGTTGACCAGAGTAATGAACAGATTTAACATTGTGCCCATGATTCTCGGATTGGTCCAATAAGCTCTCTTTTCGAGATTTTGAGTTTGATGATGTATTGTTATTTGCGTAGTGATTATTTTAACGAGCATATAAATGTTCAATGTTAATTTTTGCTATCTGTGCGTGTTAGGTATTCTTTGTTTAGTGGGGAGTCTTCCACTTCTCGTTGACACTTTGCAGTTGCATTGGTGCTAGGAAAATTTTCGCAGTAGAATGTTCTTTAGTAGAAGTTTTTGGTGTGACCCTATTCTTAGCATCTTTAGCATCGTGGAGTTTGGTTTAAAATATGAAATTCCTCAATATATTAATCGTTGTTGAATATTTCCTTGGTTTAAAGATTCACTTAAAACATTCATAATGGCTGGTTACCAATTCTGTCACATTAATTTGTGACCTCATGCTAAACTTCTGCCAAAGAGGCATTTATTAGTAGATGTTATAGAATGTAATCCTTTCAGTATAACCCCGAATATTCTAACATAATATATAATTTATAGCACAGCCGCTTTTGTTAATCAGAACACAGGAGAGGAGGTTGTTTATGTGTGATTTTATTTAGTTGATGTATAGATTTGCGTGCTGGCGGTGATTGTGATTCTTCTGGTTCCTCTGCGGAGAGTTGATCTTGCGCACGGGGTTGACAAGGGCTTAATAGGGCACTTGACAAAAGTGCAGGGCCTCTAAAAAAAGAAAAACTCAAGGAATTGCTTCTGCTGGGATGGGGCTGTGGTAGGGATGAGTAATGACTCGTTCTCCTAAAGGCTACGTAATGCCGGACGTTTAACCTGCACGGGGCTCTGAAGCCCGTAAGCGCCACGGGTGCTGCAGATGCGCATTGAGCGGCGAATTACATGTTTGACCTCGACTGTAGTAATGCGGAGAAAAAACTTTCTTCAGCTTCCGGGTGCAGGAGTAGCTTCGGAGCAACCATAAGGAGCACGACTGTAGACGATGCTGCAAGTGTGTAAAGCGTGGGGAACGAGTGGTTCGACCTGGACAGTGCTACTGCGGAGGCAAAGCTTGGTTCGGCCTCTTGTCATAGAAGTAACTTCGGGGTTACCATAAGAGGTGCTATTGGGAAGTGAATTGAAGGCGGAGCTTAGTTAAATGGCCGCTCTAAGTAGGTACGATTCTTAAAGCCTATGTATTTCCCTACTTAAATGCTGATTTTAAATGTTTGTTAGTATTTGTTTAAATAATTTTAGGGGCATAATATTGGGATATTTTAAGCTTTCATGGTATGCACTTTAATTAAAGATGTGTAAACGGGATTTTAATAGGGCTGTTTTGATACCATAAATAAATAATTTAATCAGTAGTGCGTAAATATACCAATGCTGCATTTAACAGATTTCTAGTATTTTCTTAAATAATTTTACGGGCCTAATATTGAGAAATTGTAAGTCTTCATGATATGCATTTTAATTAAAGATGTTTAAATGGGACTTTAATAAAGCTCTTTTGATAGAAATAAATAATTTCACCAGCCGTGAGTACATCAATGGCTATTAAGTCATGCTGCATTAGTTTCTATTTCTAGTAAGTAAGTATTTGTTACACACAGCAACTATTGGAGAATTTTAAGTCTTATGGAATGTAGTTAAAGATGATCTAATGATACTTTAATAGTCACGTATTAGTCAACAATAGTACAAATAAATAAGTTCGTTACACGCACAGAAGTCAGTCGTGATAAAGTGATAATGGCAGATAGATTATGCACAAGCAACATTTTCTTCTATAAATTATATTGAAGGGGAACAATTAATTAATTCTGGACATGTTATTTATTGTGGGTGCAAAAGTCAAGAAAATGTTAAAACAAGTGTCGTTTCCTACAAACTTCGGCGTTAAAAGAAGCACTTGTTTTGCGTTTACGTCTTGTGTTATTGGTTTTGCATTATAAATTTTAAGTTATATCATTACGATAATAAGTATTGTACTCACCAGGAAGAATATAATCTTCTTTTTTAAAATGCAGAGAACAAACATGCATACTTTCTGTAACTTTTTTTCCCATTCTAAGTAAACGAATCCATTCCTTTCGCCGATCTGCTTTCTGATTATTAATTTTTAGAAATTCTCCTTCTTTAGGACACTTATGGAACCGCACAGTTGTATCGCTTTTTGATAGTGATTTACAACCATGCACGCAACAAAACCGTTTCGATTTATTTGGTACAGGAGAAAATCTAGCTCCCTCACGTTCACAATCCATTTTTACGTTAAATATATCCCGTTATTAAAAATATAAACAATAAATTAATAAATATATACAAGACACTGAACTTCAGCAAGAACAAACCTAGTAAAAACAAGAACAAGCAAGGTAAATGTAGGCATGTACCAACGTATTACAACTGCGCTTGAAAATAAAAGTAAAATAATTTAAAGTCATTAGCGGGGTAGTTGTAGGTCTGAGTCAGAGTAGAAAGTTGCCAGAATAAATATTCCCTAGTATAAAGACGTTTCTCGCATTAGTAACTTTGTAATAAGCCAACAAATAATTAGCTTAAACCATTTAGCTCAATGCGAGTTTAAAATTCGACCTCATTGGCACAGTTCAAAATTCTACCGCATGGTGGCGTAGCGCTTGGATTCACTTGCCAATTGCCGGAGATGCTGGAATACTCTGGGCGAACTTATGGGGGCTCGACGACAAATGAAACGCCAAAGATTTAGACGAACAGCGGTAGTTGTGCCTTAAAGCTGTGCTGCCAAAGTAGTAGGCGAACAAGAACCGTTCGAACAGGGAATTTGACTCACAAAGCTCTCGGCGAACAGGAATGGTTCGGCCGGACAGTTTGTCTAAATTTTTCTGCCGATTCTCGGACTATTTAAATTTTGAGAGTGTTGTTTTCAATGACCGCCGCCTCAGTGGGGGTAAATTTTCTCTTTTATAAAATCTGGCTATAAGTTTTTTCAAGGGCTAGCCAGAATTATTTGAGCTTTATCATGTGGCAGCTGACCAAAATTCTCAAATTTTGACAATAAACGGCACCCCTTTTTTGTACCAGGTAAAGTTGATGCAAATGTATCTTTGGATTAATTAAGCTTTCTAATTTCTGTTACAAGACTGGACAGCCAGGGGAGTGTTTTTAGGGATGTAATGGAGTTCGTATTGTGTTTATTAGTTACTGTCCTGTTATCTTGATATTTAATGGTTTGGTGATTACTTTTGTATTTAGCCGTCGGAAGCTGTAGGCAGTGTTTAGATTTAGACAAGGTGGAGCCACATCAACGATTACCGTGGACCGATGCGCGGAAAGTAGGCGGATTAATCAATCATATCACTTCTTTTTTCCTTCAGTTTGCAAGTGTGATATTGGGTCCCCTTCTTGTCTAGTGATTCTTAATTACCGGATTGAAATGCTCTACTTTAAGTAGTTGCAGTTTACTTGCCATTTCTCAAGGCTTTTACTCTGCATTGGCCTTCTTTAATCTCCTGGATTGGATTATGCAGTGAGCAAATACCCTCTACTCTAAATATAGCAATTGAAGTCGCCTTGGGTCCCCTCTCTTAATCTGATCGATTTTTGATATTTTTACTCTATTCTGCCTGATTCATGTCCATTAATCTTTTATATATTTTTAATCTAGAAGATATTATCGCCGCATGATTTGTCAATTGCACTGTAAACAGACTGGAAATGGGCGCATTATTTTTAATTTCATTCCAAGAAATCGGATTAAAGCTCGATCAGTTTAGAGGCTTCGATGCGTTCAGCCCACGAGCTTAAAATTGGGGATATAAATAAAATTTTTCTAAGAGCTACGGTGATTTGAACGCGCAACGTCAAATTAGAGTCGCCCCCGACCCCATAAAAGTTAACGTTACTGTAGGCAATAAATAGCAACTTAAACTAAACTAATCGAAGCGAACTTTTTATTATGGTCGTTTTGAACGACTTTAGTGTGTTCTGCATATATTTGCATAAGCATTGCGAGAGAATAATCAGCGAGGGCTTCATCTGAGCACTTGCGAAACAGCTAGAATATCCTTACCGTGCTCTGTTTTTATATATTATTGCTTGTAGACCTTTGCTGCAGACCTATACTAGTAAATTTCTAGCGATACACTATGATTTACATTTCCAACTACACCATTGGAATATCTTTGTTTTAGTGTAAAAGAATATTTCTGACAGCAGCGGCGCATTTAGTAGTCCGCAGCTATCTGAAAGTGATCTACACCACAACCTCGACTGTACATATCTTACACAGAAGTAAAGATAAAGGTGGGTTTGGACACTATAATTATGCTGGCTTTAATTCGGCATTTCTCATTCACCAATGAGCTATTTATTAGCCCAAAATATATCATGGCAATTGAAAAGTAGTTTCCTAAGCGAGAAAGAAATACATTTAAGTAAGTATGCCTCCTAGTTGGAAAGAAAGCTTGTAATTAACTGCTCAAACTATAATTTAAAATGTATCAGCAAAAATGTAAGCACGCAGTATTACTTGGGGTTTTAATTAAAATTTAGAATTTTTACTATTTTTAGTTCACTTCTTTCGCATGTAACTTCGCGTGTAGTCACACTACGTTAATGTCATAATTAAGTTCCAGTTTACAGAACATTATTAAAAGCTACTTTAATTTACTAGCGCTGACAGTGTGTTGTTCAATATTGCGTTGTACCAATCTGGCCTTTAATGTATTCTTTTAATTTTAATTCAATCTTTATTTTCACGTGAATTTTCTGTTTGTTATTTTGAAAACTTCTTAGGTAATAAAATAAAACTCAATTTTCAGAAAGCTTTTATAATCCTCTCTCAAAGCTTACCCCGTTAATTCGGCTACGTATGTCTACTTCGCCTATCGATCTTCTGTATCTGTCTTATTTATTAGCAATATCTGTGACCTATAACAGACACTTCTCCGAACCAGGGTCCAATATAGGCGTTCACTGGAGGGAATGATTTTGGCAACCTAATAAGGTACAGAAACGGAATCGTGCTCTCAAATTGCCTCGAAATGCAAATCGCTGCACCGTAATTCATTTAGAAAGAAATTAAATTATAAAGCTGCGCGACGAGCTGGAATTTAAGTCGAACGTTCGGAACTCGCTAAATATCAATTAGTAAATAATTAATAGCAAGTTTTAAGTTGGAAGGCCATTATGATGACGGATGGGTCACCAAGGAGCAGTTGTTAATAACAGATAATAGCCAAGGGACGATAATTTTGTCAGGTACGACTACTGGCAATATTTGGTAATGCTAGCTTAATTAAGTTTGGGTGCAGGCAACAGCAATATGTTCTCGCAGGAAATTATGAATTTATTTTCGAGAACACAGTGCTTTCGATCATCATTAGTTGAAGAGGGTGCTAGTTTAACAAGACAATTATTATTGTAGCGGAAACATTATCTCCAATTTATGTGTCAGCACGTTATTTCTGCATTTTGAATAACGGAACAATCGTTCAAACTAAACCTATCCAATTTGAACAAAACTGACGACTTTTTAGTTGCTAAAGCTAAAGTGCGTTAAAAAACCGTTATCAAGTGGCCTTGGTCAAACAGTAATTTTTAAAAGTCATGTCGTAACTTGTTTTATGGATTGCGTATGCACACAACATATATTTATTACTTCTATATTGCTAGTAGGGTCCGGGAATGGACGAAAACATGCGTCTCGTGCGCATGCCTGAGATTTCGAAGCCGCCTTTAGAAGCGAAATTTAAACTTGACCATGAGGTTTACTTTCCCACCGAGCGGACGACGCTTGCGCACACGTCACCAAGTACGTAGAAGAGTTGGTGTCTGTCTCACTTACGCTGTGACCTCTCCATTTATAGGCGCTAGTAATAGAGAAGTAATAAATATATGGCACACAACCTCACTTTGACAAGTGATAACTCAAGTGACCGCGCGCGTTGAATTCTAGGTAGAGCAAAGTAATAATCACCGACCTGCCATCGTAAGACAAAATCTAGGTCAAAGCCCTCTGGATAACGTTTTTTTCAAACGCACGTTACATCGCAGCAGAAATTAAGACTTGCAGAAGCCGCCATTCGCAGTTTCTTTGCTGACAGATAAGGAGTATTACGTATATGCAAAGGAGGCAAGGTGGTGAGCTTCAATCTCACAACATGTCAGTTGTCGTGGTCGTGACCCCTGTGAAAGAGTATTTTCCCTCAATTCAAAGCGTTAGACTCGCCACATACTTGATCTGTGCACGAAGGCATAAAAATCCGCACTTAGTGCAGTACTAACAGGCTCTTCGCTTGTATTCAGAAGAAGAAGAAGAAGAAGAAGAAGAAGCAAGGCGCTTTCATAAATTGGAAAAATCAGAAGAAGGTAGGCACGTACAGGGTCCCATACGCTAGCATTTTTCTCTGAAAAATCTAAAGTTCTGAAATTGTTAATCTTCTTAACGTTTTTGTAGCCACAAAATCATACGTTTCAATAAATTTTAAAAAATTCCAGCTTTTTTGGAAGGGCTGGCTTCCGGGCACATATTTAAGAAAGCAAACGCTTTATGGAGACAAGGAGCAACATAATTCTTGTTCTAAGCATTTTATCAAAAGTTTCTCATGATGAAGGTAATGTGTATAATCGGTTGTTAGGCGAAATGTTCGCATACGATAGAGTCTGGAGTTTTTCAATTCGGGTAACGCACAAAACCAGTATCCTGAAGCAGTTGACGCTGTTTGGCGCAGTAACAGTTTAAGTTTTTTAAATAACATCTTCGAAGTTCTGTGGCGTACCCCATGGTTGAGATAATTTGAGGCATTTCTTCGGAGACTTACATTGTATGTGGAGCTGCGCCTGCGTTCCTTCCAATTGGATCGTCATCAGTATTCTAGCCTGCTCACATCACCGACAGCTGTAACGCTCTTGCTCTTTCACACTCATACCAACGAATTTTTAGAGCTCGCCTCTGTTGACTTAAATTATGGTGGTATGTATTTACGCACTGAATTGTGAATGACCTAAATATTTACCTCTCGACTACACAGTGTGCTTTGATTTGCATAATTGGTTTTATTTAGGCGTTCCTACACGGCTTTCCAGATCTGTTTGTAGCGCATTAAAATTGAAAGTTGTAGACTACTTCAGAATACGCACTCTGCGTTCTTGTTATTGTATTGCGCCGGTTTAACTCACATATTCTTATAATTTGAGCTAGCTTGGGACCGTGCTGTTTAACGTAATATATGTTCGTAGTAATCTGAAGGTTCTCTCACGGCCAGGGAAACGTTTGTACTATTAGTACTCCCCACGTTTAGATTAGCAGGTGGCGCCTAAGACTTCCCGGATTGGAATGTACTTTATAGGGTGGCATACTGTCCTATTTTGACGAACATGGAACAGATAACCATATAAGATCACTCGCCCTCATTCCTAGCTGAGCCTTCGTACCCGTTTTGCCCTGCGCTGTGTAGTAATTTGGTTTTAAACCATAACAGACACTATCAGGAACATCAGTCATGATCAATACAATTAAATGGAAATTGATGAAGTAAGGTACAAAGATCATTTTGTAATTATAAAGACTTCAGATGCAGAAAACGTTACACATACTTAAAAAAATGTAAAATAGATCACACTCGCCATAAAATTATAAACTATATAAAATATAAATGATTTTTCGATCAGTAAAAGGCACATAAATAACTGGAATTAGTACAATTGGAAACTGTTTAATTTCATTGCAACTTTCACTAAACCATGGGTATTGCTACTGATAATTTCTGCATCTGCCATTTAGAGACTTAAATCCTACACCGCAGCAGCTGGAAATCGTCAAGCAGAGGCAACGGTTTTATAGAAGGAAAGAGTCCAGACACAAAAGTTCAAGTCGCCAACCGAATATTTACAATTAAAAATAAAAAAAGGTATCCAGACTAACATCAGGAACATTTCGAACAATACAGTAAGACTGCATAATCATAAAGCTTAGCCACCTGCAAATTCCACATTCTTGCTATAGAATTCTCTAATAATAGTAACTAGAAATAGCGTTAAATGGCAGCTACATGTGTTTGTAAGAAGTTACAACATAATGACTGCTTATTAAATGCTGAAAATAATTACAGCAAAGAGAAAACGCATTACAAAATATATAGCTTTATAAAAGTTTGCTTTATCTGGGCTTTGGCTGCGATTTAAACCAATCATACTTATATAGAAAACTATATTAATAAATTTGGAATAATGTATGCGCTGTTAGGTCGGTTTGAAAGATCAACGCCCTCACTAGTTTTATCTGGAGAGGGGCAGTGGGTTGCACTTTTGCACACGGACGAGTGCTATCGTCAAGCTAACAAGGTCAATGACAATTGAAAACAAGGCTTTCAGGCCTGACGTCAATGAGAGCCTCTTACCTTGCGGCTCGGGAAGGAGTAAATTCAAATAAAATAAGATAAAATCATTAGCCAATTCGGCCTTCTTGTGCTGATGCCAGGCCAGAGCCCTGGCCCTTTTTTTTAGCCAGTATTGACAAGGTGCAATTCGTGGCTCGTTCTGTATAATGTAACTGCCGGATCGGAGCATTCAAGCATTTAAATCAATATCTGTGTCTTTGCAAAATCTAAAAGCTTCCCAGATTATTAAAATGATCCTTAAAGTGTTCTTTTCACCCTAATGAGTAAGGGGGGGGGGAGCTTAATCTCGGTTCTGTACTACTACTACCATGTGTGACATGGTCCGAAAACCTTCGCATTTTGAACTAGGCTGAAATCCTGTCTAACACCGCTGCCTAGATTCTCGCTAACCTATATTTTGTTCAACTCGGAATTTTGCTCGCTCTGCATCTTGCCTCTTACCTTCGTTGAATTGGTGCATTGAGCTAAGTGAACCTACGCATCTCCGTTGGAGTGTGAACATGCTATTTGTAATCGGGGGTCGACTTGTCATTAAGACATCAAAACTGACTGCCGTAGCGTGTACAACGCGCATGGATAGATTAAGGCTCATTTATTGCGGGTCTGAGCATTTGTTACTGTGACCAGCGCTAAATGTATTTATTTTAAGTTGCTCTGTAATACGGGTGTCTCAGAAAGAAATTCACTTTTAAAAACGCCATAACTTCTTTATTTTTAACTTATTACCATAGATAATTCTAACAATTGAAAAAAGAATCTTTTCAAATTTAGTACGAAAAATTACATCAGTTTAATGTTGCTTCTGACGGTGTATGCACTCTTCCAAACATACCCTGCGTTTTCCATTAATTTCTTGCTCCTTAACTTCATGGACTCGTAAGATTTAATGACGAAGCGTGGTTCCAGCAAGATGGAGCCACTAGTCATACGGCAACTATTACTTTAGAAACCCTAAGGGAGCCTTTTCCAGAAACATTAATTTCTCAAAGAAGAAACGTTAATTATCCCCCAAGAAGTCCTAACTTGTCTCTGCTGTATTTTTTTATGGGGTTATCTCAAGAGCAGAGTGTATACTGTATAATAATCCTCGTAGAAATTTCAACATCTTAAGGACCGTATTCGAGAAGAGATCAATGCCGGTGGAACTTTGTCAACGCATAATGGCAAACGAAAGCGTGCGTTTGGAAGAGAGAATACGCCGCCATGGGCTACATTTAACCGATGTAATTTTTCGTATTTAATTTGCAAAAATTCTTTTTTCAATTGTTGTAATTATCTATCTATCTATCTTTCTGAGACACCCTGTTTAACCATCTTAACTTTCTCACATAAAAACGAAATTATAAATACATGGATTCCAAAAATATAAAGATACCAATGGAGAGGTTTTAATGAAAAGGGAGTTGGCTGATCTATCCTGAATTACCTTTCTTTAGAATTTTTTCATCAGTCGTTCATACGAATTCTAAGCGGGCAATCATACACTTCTTCAGTTGCTTCGTTACCTGTGATTATTTTTTGTGCTTGCTCTTGTAATGACCGCAGAAGTAGTCAGTACTCTGGCGTGGATAATTTCTGCTCACTTTTTAAATTTCTGCTTTAAGGGCATTTCAGACAGCCAGGGTTCGATTCATACACAAGTATATAGACTAAGAATGCATTAAACAGAATGTATCGAGTGTTCTGTATATTACACGTCTTTTAGATTAAAGTTACTTATACAATATATGTACAATGTTAAGTACTAAAATAACCCTTGCACAAAAATGCAGGTCGTAGTCCTGAGCCAAAGAGATGCAAGGTTAATTTAGGGGCGGCTTTAGGGGCCGTCGTTTGATGCCAGGGAATGTGTTGGCTGATACCGAATGGTGGCGACCCAACTAACACATTAAAAGAAATTTCAGGGTTGCCCTTTGATACCGGAGCAGAAAACCACAAGCTCAGATTCAATATCAAAATTCAACGGGAAATCTTACAGTTCTGGAAGTCGTCTTTGGGCAGGTCTACGCTTGACTCTAGAGGCGACTCGAGACTCCGGAGCAAGACGAAGTTCGGATCGGTGCGGCAGGCATGTTGGCCTGTCTGGGTCAAGCGGATGGGTCGGGATTCGACAGTAATTCTCTGCCTAAGGATGGCTTCGGCTAGGCCCAGAGGGACTAAGAGCTGGTGGCTCTTGCAATTAAAGATGGATGTACTGGTTGCTGGACTCGAGTGTTTTCAGCAAGCCGGGCGTCCTCGTTTTCCATCTTTCTAGGCCACTCTATCTACGTCATTTTTTGCGGGAAGTTGTAAGAGGGCTTACACTGGATATCCTTGTAGGCGGGGTCGAAAATCGCTTGGCCGTTTCATTTATAGTAAAATCCTCGAGCACGGGAGATTCAAGTGCCGATTGTGACTTCATAGCGGCGTAGACATTCTGAGCACCTTATTTATGGATACACTTTGTGCACTTGCTAACCTTACACCCTGGCCATTGGCGCTACATTTTTGCTAGTGTATAAAAATGTGAACTAACGCGATCTTCTTGGTTATGAAAGAACACACTGAGGAAAATCCATCATAAGTAAATTCGAAGTCAATTGTAATTTATAGTGGTGAAAAGCTTTATACGTGGAACGATAATATATAAAATATTCTGCAAAACTTGATTTTAAGGAATTGTACGTCAATGAAATTACACTGATCGACAAAAATGAACTTTTTTCTTTCACAAGAATTAAAATAACATATTTTAAAAGTATTTTTGGTGCTGAATTCAAATATCATTACAGTTTTTCCCCATCGGGCAGGAGAGTTTTGTGTGATATTCATTTGACTATTCAACACTATAACATATAAGCCAATCACATTGCAGAAATTTGCTTTTTTCAACCAATAACAGCAGTATATCACTGAATATTGGGCACCATGCAAAATATTCACTAAACAATGTACGTACTCAAAAAATAAATAGCCTTGTTGCGAAGTATCGTTTAGCAACGATGTTCTGTCCTTAGTGATATCGCTAGGTTACGTAACACTAAACCCCAACAAACTGTGTGGCTTGTTTTAAAAATTTTAAAATGCTGTGTTTTGGAAGTATTCCGCTGAATTTAATTGAGAATGAATAATTATATTGATTGTTGAATTATTTTTCAATAAAGTTAATCGTTATGTATTAATATTGTTAAATAGTCGCCCCAAATACCACTCGAAGTGGATATATATTTTTTTAAATATTTTGCCATTTCCATAGAAATTATTGCAAATTTCACTCAACAAAATCACATTTAAATGTCACTCGCCTTCGGCTCGTGACATTTTTGATGTGATTTTGTATCGTGAAATTTAAACGCAATAATTTACATGGAAACGACAAAATATTTGTCAAAAATATATCCACTGCTTGTGGTATTACCCTTGAATATTTTATAATACTCTAAAAAATTCGTAACTAGCTGTGTAACTCAAAATTATAACTACTCATTCTGAGTTACCTGAGTTTCGGGCATATTTTGCATCTGGAACGTCTCTCTTCTTGGTCCAACAGTAGTCAGCCAGCATATTGGAACTCCACTTGCCTTGGTACCTCTTCTCCATTGTAGAAATTTGCTGATGAAAACGCTCAACGTGTTTATCGCTGACAGCTCCAAGATTTTCGGGGAAGAAGTCTAAGTGAGAGTCCAAGAAGTGCATTCTTAAAGACATGTTGCATCCCATAGCTTTATAAGAATGCAGAAGATCAGCCACTATGTCACGATAGTTTTCTGCTTTATGGTTTCCAAGAAAATTCCAACATAAACTTTTTATTGACTGCTAGGCTGCTTTCTCCAGTGGATTTAACAGTCCTTCAAAATGTTCGTCAGACATTAATGACCGAATTTGTGGTCCTATAAAAATTCCAAACAGAAAGGAAGGAAATATTTCACTAGTGAATAAACTCACAGTCAGCTCAATACTGACACATCGTAATGTCAGATTAATAGACCTGAGCATGTCCAAACATGAATGAACTTGTTTTATGGTGCTTCAGCATGATATTACAAATAATTTCCTTAAATACAGCTTGGGTCAAGTCGCTACATATGAGGTAAAGGTTCCTATGACAGGTCAAAGAAAACGCTAAAATCAGATTTTGAAAAGTAGCTTTCACAGAAAAACTATGCCTGATGGGAAAATTCTGACTACATATCTGAATTCAGGATGAAAAAAATGCACTAGATTCAGATCAGATTTCTTGTGAAAAAAACCTTGTCGACCAGTGTTATCAATTGTTTATTATTAGAGAGTGGCTTTTAAGCATTAAGCTTATCCTAAATATTAAAAGCAGGAAAATGATTTCTAAAAAGTTTTACGAATTGCAGGAAATTGAAGTATTTGACACTAACTTTTTAATACTTTTTTACCTTTTTATGCATATTTCGAATTACTATGCTTATAAGTAATTATTTTTAAGCTTTCAGTTTTTTGCATTTATTTTCCGCGTAATTCATTTTATAATGAAATATTTCCATCTGGTTTGTTTGGGAGCATATTTTTTGCTTGCGTGCAGTTTTCCCAGGTATGGCGACGGACTTGAAAACGCAGTCAGTGCTGTGGTTTTCTGGGAATTATAAAAAACTCAGGTATTCCCTTGAATTATTTTAGTTAACACACAGACTCGGTTATTCCTCGTTTTGTATGATTTTAAACAAATTCAAATTCAAAACAATACAGACAAGAGCTATACGGCCGATCTGGGGATAGTTATACTCCTATAATCATTTGTGTCAGAGGCCAGAATGAATTAAAATATGAAAACAATAAATTATTTTGCAAAGCTTGTATTCAGATGATAAGAGTTTATAAAGTTCTTTAAAATTACTTAAATACTAAAATTTTAGATTCAGATTCACAAAAATACATCATTCCACATGTAAAAGCCACTTTGCATCAAGAACAATTATAAAAGTATAAAAATTTGCCAAAACCACAGACAATGTTTGTGACTTCGTTTGCAACTACTTTATGTTACCGGGAACAAGCACAGTTTAATTTCTATCTTTGCAAAATCTACCATACCACTGAAAAAATGACAAAATCGTTCCTTCAAAATGTTCTTGGATAAATATTGTTGTCACATGCACGTTCTCGATGAAAGCAGCTTGCGAAAAACATTTTTGTTAATAATTTCAAAGATGCTGTTTGCGCAATACTTAGGCGAATTGGTTAATAATTCTTTCTAAATGTAAGGAGATTTTTTCCAAAAAAGAAGGCTATAAAATTTTAGATGACATTTCAAAATTTTGGCAGGGGAAATTGCAGAAGATTTTGAGATTGATCCGACTATTGCAGCAAATTTAAAATATGCTTCAATAACTAGTGTTAAGGTCGAAAGAAGTTTTTCTTCATATAAAAACATTTTAAGTGAAAGTTGACAAAATTTAACAATGGAGCATTTAGAACAATATTTAATAACTCATAGTTTTCTGAAAGACTAATGTTTTAGTGCCCAAGTTTTCTATTTTATTTTTGTGTGTTACATTACATACTTTTTCTTAGAATTATTATTAGCTAAATAGGTACAGTGAATAAAATAATTTTTTTTCATTCATGACGTTTTTATTATAAGGGTTTTTTGTAAGAGTTAATGTTTTTTTTTGCTTAAATTAATGCCTTTTTAAACATTTTTGGGGCTTTTTAAGCGCTTTTTTTATTTTTTGTGCTTATAATTTCGCACTTTATTCATTAGAGTAATAGTAGTTAGAAGAACCTGTACGTGCAATGTGCTAAAATATTTAAGAATAGTTTTCAATCCCACCGCATAAGTGGTCTTTTCAAGATTGAATTGTACATGACACAGTAACGTTTAATAAGCGTTCAAAGTTAATATCTAGTAATACTCAAACAGTAAGAGAAAACAAGTCTGCTGCTTGACGAACTTGCTTACCGTTGCATTATGAACGACACAGTGTCGACAGGACCAATGGACCAATGGCGAACAAAGTGCGCCCTATAGGTGCCCATAAAAACGTGACACGTGCAGGCAGGCAAGCACAACACGTGCTTATATTTAAAAGGATGAGATGCCGCAGATTTCAACACATAATAGTATCTTAATAGATGTTTTAAACATAACCATTTAAAAGTTGCTCTAATGTTGAACATATGTCCACTGTTAATTTTGTTTGCTAGCTAGTAAATTATAAGAATGATGAACACACTTTATGTCTTGATAATTAGCTATATAGGTTTAATATGTAATATAGGCTTCATATGTAAAACGTTTGCAAATATATCTTGAACTGACACTACATGTAGTAGTACCTATATCGTTCTAAAACAGACAAGTAGTGATTTATAAAAAAAAACATGTAAGTTACGGCTTACTACATTGTGATGAAATAAATTTCGAGACATTCCACCTCGCTCACGGTAGACACAGATCTTCTTAAGAGCCAGGCATTCGCGAGGATTGATATCAATTTTCAGATTACATCAAGAGCCCGATAAGTGCGGATTAGAGGCCGGGAGCGACCCAAAACTGTGCTCCGCGAAGTGCGGATTCGGAGCACGTCCCGGACTCAACTATTCAAAGATCTGCACTGTCACGTATGGATTAAGTTGCTCCGGAATTCTTAGCCTTATCTATCCGCATGTGTATTAGTGCAGCGGTTGCTAAGTCTGCTCCGGGGGCGCGGGCTGACACGTCCCGAAGTCCTCCTCGGCATAATTATCCCGGATTTGAGTGACTTGGCGGCACTGGGGGCGGGAAAAACGGAAAGTGTGCGGTTTATTTCCTTGCAGTAAATTTCTCGCCTGACAGCGCGCTATCGTGAAAAACCTAATTGCTCACTGCACGGCCCTAGAACAATTCCGTCCAAAAATCTAATTTTAGAGCTGCACAACCCAGTTAAGGGAATTAGCACAGGTTCCGCCGCTGAATTTTACAGTTCATGGCGCGATTAACGCTTTGAAATTGCGCTGTCCACATACGGGTGAATTCGTGTAATTGCAGCTTTGTTACGTTGTATAAAGCTCACTTATATGGAGCTGGCCCCAATCGATATAGTGGTGCTGGTAATTACAACGCATGCAGGCGAGCGCGAAATTAAAAAATGGGCTTATACTAAAGACGCTTCTAACAAGAGAAAGTTCGCGAACACTTTAACGCAAAGTTGATTTTGCCATGAATTTTTTCTAAATAGGGGCTTAAAATGAAACCAAATTTAGTTTTTGCAAGAAACAGTTTTGTGAACATAGGCAGTCAAAAGTTTATGGGCTTTGTATGAGTTAGATAGATATAAACATATATGAGTATATACGGGGAGTTTTTCTTTTTAGTATACATATACCCTATGTAAACTTTAAGAAAAAAAGCATCAAAGCCTTGTTTTACCCTATATGTAGGCAACCAATTATGCAACAAACTTCAATTTTAGGAGTTTTAATTTAAAACAAATAGCATGCTGTGACAAAAATAAAATAATTTAATGTCAAAGAATAGTAGTCTTTATTTAATGCCTTTTATTGCATTTTTGATACAATCATGTATAGTAAAGACGAAGAAGTAGAAATTGTAATGTGGTATCAGAATGGTAACAGCTTAAGGGCTGCGATAGACTTGTTTTCAACAACATCTCCAGAAAAGCCTTTTCCTTGCATTAAAACCGTACAAAAACTTATTAGAAAATTTAAGGCGGAAGGCTACGTAATCAGTTACAAGAATTAAAAATTAATCATGTATTAACTGAAGAAATGAAATAAAATATTTTATGTTACGTTGAAGAAAACCCCATAATATCACTACGAGAAATAGCTTCGCATTTTAATGTATCTAAAACCTCGTTATTTAAAACACTAAAATGAATTTAAATATAAATCGCACAAATTTCTTCACCAGCAACTATTTGACGAAGACGAAGAAAAAAGAACAAGCTTTTGTGAAAACTTATTTAATTCACTTAATAAACGCGAAGACATTTTAAATAAGATAGTTGTTAGTGGTGAAGCAACTTGCACAATAAATGGTGTGTATCTTATTCCTCATTTATCCATGTTATCTTGCTAACCTCATTCCTTCCTATTCCTCAGATATTGGTCCCGCACTAACCGCCATTTACAAAACTTAACTCGCACCCAATACACGGGAAAAGTTAATGTATGGCTAGGGATAGTTGAAAATAGGCTTATTGCTCCATATTTTATTAATGGGAGTCTAACGAGAGCAAAATTTTTGGAGCTGTTAATAAATGACATCATTTCGGCAATAGAAAACTTAAATATCGATAACCTGTGGTTTCAGATGGATGGAGCCCCCCCGTATTCCACAAATGCTATTACAAACTTTCAAAACGACAGGTTTCCAGGATGCTGGATATGGAGATTCGGTCCAGTAACGTTGCAACCGCGGTATGCAGATTTGTCACCCAACGACTTCTTTGTTTGGGGCTACCTGAAGTCAAAAATTTACACGAACGTTCCAATACAAGGTATTGAGGAATTAAAAGTTCGCATACGTACCGAATGCAATAGATTAAATTCTAACTTTCTTGCGAATACTGTGGGTGCTTTTCGAGATCGCCTGGGTACTGTTTAGAAGTGCAAGGTGGTAATTTTGAACACGTGTAACTCAATTCTTTAGAGAGAATGAAATTTTACCTTGTTGTAACTATTGCCGTTTTATTTTGATTTCTGTTTTGTATTATTGATATTTTGTTTTAGGAATAATCTTTAATTAAAATTATTTTGATATTCCAGCAACTTGAATTTATTTACAACGTATGGAACATAACCTACAAAAATTATAAACTAGGATTCGGTATTCTTGCTCATTTGATTGCCTATGTTTCCACCAATCTGTATATCAGTAAAAACACTGCTGGCTACATGGTCACGTCCTACAGGCTCCAAATCAAACTATCTCGATAGTTAAGCAACGATAGCCTCAATAGGCACTAGGATGGATAGCCTCGTCTACTAACTGCTTCAGCTGGGCTATGAACATCCCGTTTCTTCCTGGATGGTTCTTTGCCATGATATCCGTCCTCGGCCTTCAAACTTTCTTTTTTCCTTGCGGGTTACACTCCAGTGCAGCTCGGCATGGCCCTTCTCTCGGTTTCGTAATGTGTGCCCTCTCCAACCATATTTCCACCTTCTTATTTCTGTATTAATGTCATACTGCGCGGTTCTTGCCAGCAGCTCTTTATTTGAAATTCACTCTGGCTACCATACATGTAATATACAGTGTGAATAATGTAAGACTATACATTGACAACTTTATTTTAGCATTAATCAATTTACCCATGCTAGTAACAATTGTCGGTTTTGAAATTACAATGAAATAATCCAATTTTAATTAGTTTCTATAGTCACTGTGTTTTTATTTTGTTTACAAACAACATGGTAACATTAAGTAAATTCCTGTGTCTAATTTTGCATAATTCAGTCATGTACAGTCTTAAATTATTCTCACTGTATGTAACAAACGTCTATTGACAAACGTCTGCGGCTTTCCTTTTATTTTGTTTGTCACACACCACGTTTGGGAGTCATATAATAACACGATCTTTAGTGTTGCATTAAAATAATTAGAGTATGCTATTTGTCCGACACACACTTCTAATTCCCGAAAAAGTATCTCTTGCTGTGTTTATTCTTTGCTCAATACCTTGTAGAGCTCTCCCCTCACTTGTTATTAAACTGCTTAAGTACACAGACTTTTTAACTTCTTTTTTTTGGCTGCCCTTCCACACTTAAACCTATTGCACCTTATAGGATTAACACTTAACATTTGATTTGTTGATTCTCAGTCCCGCCCCTTTATGCTGTTGCTTACTGAGAGTTTAGTTTTGCTTGCATTGTTGATCCTCCGTTTGATAATAAACAGACGTTGTCGGCATACTCGAGTTCTGTTTGTTTTGTTTTGGTTTTAATTCCAGTTCCATAGATATCGTAAGTCTCATTTCTCGTAAATTCCTCGTTTTTCTTTCGGCCCATGTTTCCGTTGGTTTTTTGGGTCCTCTAATAAGCACCCCTTCTCCTTGTCCCATCATCGCATTTTGTCATTTAGTGTCAATTTTTAGTATCCAATTTCCATTCCTTCTGTTTTTAATTTGTTCTTCTGCCTGTTCACGTATTTTGGATTATATTTTATTTCGTTGTAAGTCAAATCGCATATTTTTGAATTTGTTATTGCCTTTAGTTTCGCCATATTTTTCAGCACTTCTATTTTTTTGGAACCAGCTTTCCATTTCAATACACATTTTACTTATACAATTTTATGAGCATATTTTACTTTCACTTGAATCTTTAGTTTTTGCTTTAAAAGGTGTTCTGTTGTTTACTTTAAAACACTTCCGCATCTATTTATAACGCCGTCATTATAAAGTTATTTTTACGTTTCTCTCCTTGTTGAGCTTCTAGTTTTTGCTGTATGTGTTTACCTATAATCTCCATGTCTTCAATCTTCTTTTTCGTCTCTACCTTTCCTCATGTAAGTTCTTTTTACTTGTTTACAGTTCTTCTCTCAACATTTTTAGTTTCTCTGCCTGCCTTTCTAGTTTTTCTTCACGTTTTTGGCGATATCTCGAAGATCCTGCTTTATTTCCTTATTTTATGCTTTGCGATCTTTAGACATCTTCATTATAATTTTCACTATTGCTAGTAACGCTTCCATTTCAATTTATTCTGTTCTAGCTTGGCTTTCTTCTTTCTTCCTTGTAATTGGTGATCTGAGTACCTTTTACTTTTGCTAAATGCTGTTTGTTCTTGGTTTTCTGCTGCTGCTGCTTCTTCTGGCGTACACTTTTTTTTACTTTTTTCGTCTATTTGTCCTACGCTGTGTGCCCTAAATCGAGTAGAAATGTTTTGGCCCATAGCCACCTAGCATATTTATTTAAAATTTGACTTTCACTTGATTTTCCGTTCTGCTTTTTGAGCGCGTCTTTGTAAATGATACTAACTCGGACTCACTTTGGATGTGCAGAAACCTCCTAACTGGACGCTTTTGAGTATACAAGGCCGGTGTCTGCTTAGGCTTAGGCCACTTTCCAAAACCATAATTTACATTAGTTATCGCTACTACCAGTTTTCTTCAACACTGTCTTGTTTAATGGACTTCAGCACAATAGCAAAGTTAATTTTTTGTACTAAATTGCTCTCCGCACGATTCTGTTACCACCCTTGCAAGCTCTAATTTAAAAGGAACAATTAGATGCGTCTATTTCTTCTTGCACGCATACGCTATTGCGCTCTGCCGTTGCCTCGTGTTGAGGTCTTCGCCCGTATGTTCTTGGCTCTTGGAAACGTTATTTTCTCCCTGAGTCAATCCTAATCGCCTTAGTTTTTCTACTCCAATTGGTCGCACTCGCACCATCTAGCTGTTAGTTCACCATTTACCTTTATGAATTTCCACTAACACCCACAAAGCCGTCTGCGTGTATCTCTTCTTCAGTTTGTACTTAACGCATTTGGAATTGTGTATTCTCCCATTCTACGTAGATTTTGAAGTTTACATTCGTTGCGATATTCTTTAACGTTGCCAGATAAAGGTTATTTAGTACTACGTGTTTTAGTTTGTCGAGGTCGACAATTTGATTGCTGGTTACACACACGTAAATAGATATAATAAATACGTTGTGGATATCATCGACATTACTAAAATGTAATTAATTTTCTCATGTACAAATCACTGCACAAATAAATATAGTACATAATTAATAACTCGAGTGCTAGCAGTAAAATTTCGGGCGCCAAATTTGTGCTTGATGGACGACCACGTAAAAAATACCCCCGCTCCTTTCCTTGATCATCGTGTCTATATTTACTGCTATCGCGTCAGCAAAAGATTTATGGCCCTCAGAGACCACTCAGATAGCTTGAAACCTCCTGTCAGCGAATGTGCTAACGGGCATTGCATTTTCTTTGATAATTTTGCGTCAGCGAAGAGATTTATGGCCCCCTGACTCGTCAGGATTTGCTTCATTTTTCTGATTGCGCCAATGAAGTCCTTGTGCTTTTGAGGGTTTTATGGTCTGGACCCTCTCTAGGTAATACTCCGTCTAGCAAGTCAGGATTTTTTGTAGCGCGCGTTTGATGCCCCTGCAGTGTCGGAATTATGTACGAGGTGTTGCAGCGCGCTCTGACACTGCCTTCTTTAGAGCTTATCAATCGTCCGCGATCTTTGTTGCATAGAGTTTTCAGGGCTTGCTAATCGTTTGTGCCTTTTCTGATTTCAAGTCAACCTCATGCTGGCACATAGCTGTTCTCTCTCGCTTTTAAGCGCTTCATGAGTTAGCCTTTCTCGTGGAGGTTATTTATTGATGCTGTACATGGCAGTTTGTGACTGCTACAGTGTCTTAACTTGTCAAATAATACCTTTGACTCTTCGTATTGTCATATCCGTTGTTTGTAGTCTCCTGGTATTTATGTTGATAACAGTCCAAATTTCGCTGCCTTGTGGTACTAAGTTCAGTTTTGTATAATTTTAATTTGTTGTCTCGCCTTATCTTTTGTGTATTATGCGATGCATGTGCTGAAATGTATTTATTTTTCTGTTAATATATCGTTTAGTTCGGAACCGAAGCAGTTAGCCTGTACGTTGATAATCAACTACTATCTTCCTTCTAACAGTTTTTCCCCGAAAGCCATTAGCCTTATCTTTTTCGCGATATGCAAGAAGTCCTTTCGTTACCCATTTCATGCAATTTAAATTTAGATTTTTTTAGAATTGTACTTCGTCAAACAATTATTACATGGTCTGCAAACAATCAAGCTGTTGGCATATATTTCATTTTATTTTATTCCTTAGCTGATACTCTTCCAAAGTTTAAGAACGTTGTATGTGTGTACGCATCTTAAATAATGTGGGTGATAAGTCCCCTTGCCGTAAACCCCTATTAGTACTTATTCCGTGAATTGAGTTTTGCCAATGCCTTTATAGTTATGATATCAATATCGGCTTTCATAGGTAATTATCCGTAGCGTATTTCTGTTCACGAGGTCGAAGAGATTTTTCAGGTAGGTATACAAGGGTCAGGTGCATTTCCTGATTATATTCTCTTCTTTCTTATATTATTTCTTTTATTGTAAAACGTTATCACTGCAGGCTGTTTCTCTTTGAAATGAATTTAATTTTTCAGATAATAATTGTTCTACAACATTCTGTTACTTAAAGTGTTAAACCTGAAAATGTTTACAACCACTTTTTGAAAATTGATATTATATGTGCACCTTTCCATTCCTCAGAAATTTTTGTGATTTGCCAACCTTCGCATAACAGATGAAGGGAGCGAAATTTGGAAAATAAAATGTTGCGTTTCAGTAGTTTAGTCTTGATGCCATATCTTTCGGTTCCTGAATGATGATAGTAAATCATTTCTATTGGGTGTTGCATGATGGTCGATTTTCCTCAATAACCTTCTTTAGGCTAAATACTTTTCTGTTTCATTAACGCTTTTTATTGTCCTTAAGTTACTTTTTGTTTAAGGGTGAACCAGGGAATGCCGTTCAACCCCATATCAGCCTTATTGATTGTTACTACCCCCACAGTGTTTTAAGTCTATTTTATTTTATTATACTAAAAAGGGCACAATGGACTGCAAACGACGTATCAGCACATCAGGCATTACTGGTATGGGAACGTGAGAAATCAATCAGGAGAGTTGCGAAAAATCACAGCATACTCTTCAATACCCGGAAGAAGGTAATGAGAACTGCAAATATTATTACCCCATGCCTATGAAGAAGGGCGAACATGGTTGTACCTTTAAAGGCTATGGTGACTATCTTTTATGGTTTGACTGTCCTACAATTGAGAAAACTTGTACTCTGATGAAAAGCTGAAAATCAAACATGATGATAATGATTGATTGGAAGAACGTATGTAATAAAATCTAGGTATTAAAGTCGAAATCCCGACGCAAGGAGTTTAACCAACTAAAAAGCTTCAACAAGTCAGAGGTTGTAACACGAACCTCTCTCCTATGCCTGTCTTGTGGCACGTGCAGCAATCAATTTCGCGAATTCGATATTGAATCTTCAGCATCAGTAGCCAGTGGTCGTGGCTTAGAGTCTCCTGTCTTTAAGCGGCTCACAGTAAATTTTGCTTGAGACGAAATAAACAGAAGCGGTCTAAGAAAGCCTTGCAATGTTAAATTATGATACATAAGTTTGTACCTGGCAAACCTTGCTTGTTCGTTCAGCAGACGCCATTTGAATTGTGCACATGGTAAGTACTGTCGCCAGCGTGGCGGAGCGGTTAGGGCGTCAAGCTGCGGTGCCACGGTACGGGGTTCAATCTCCACATCTGGCAACTGGAGGGCGGTCCACCCAGTCGCTTTAAAAATTGGGTACCGAAACCAAAGTTTTGGAAGTAGGGAAAGTATGGCAATCTTCAAAAACGTGATCCTAACCACATCACCTAGTACGCCGTTAACGATATTCCAGATGACTAGGTTTCGGAGAGATATTTCGGCGACCCTGACTCGCCTTGTTCCAGACCATGTTCCTACATGGAATGAAATGCCCGAACTTTACTTTTTTTACTTTACTTATATGGTACGTACACATTGCAACACCCCAAAAATGTATTTGATGGGTTCTGAGGGTTTCGTGGCGTCGGCTGTCATTAAGACACCAGAACTTGCAGCCTGGGTAGCCTCCGACATCTTATGTGGTAAAATGCCACGCGTCAGGCTGTTCAAAGTTTGGCTGACGCAATCCGAGGCCAAGCCCGATCCGGGACGTTGCAATTCGCAAGTACCAAGGTAAACAGATTTTTGCAGCTTAAAGCGATAAGCGATCTCTCTAGCTGTAGTATAATAATTGCGCTAACTTAAAGGAATGTACTTACATACATGAATTGCGCCATATTTTTGTACTTGTGCTGCACTTTAATGTTCACAGCTTTTAAATGCAATTATTTTGGCATTTTATTTTAATATTATTTTAATTGCATTTTAGTGTATTTCGTAACGCTAAGCTATATTGCCTGCACAGTGTCCATTATTACGTTACATTTGTGTTTAGGAGTGGTCATTTATTTTATATATTTTCTTTTGTCTTTGGCAAACGTCCGGTCGAAGGGGTGAACAAAGGTATCGTTAAAAGATAACGACATTTTTTGAAAATCCCGGAAATGTTATATACAAAGTTAAGTTTAATCTCAACCCGGAATACCGATTGTTCATGATACATGAAGGAGCAACAAAAATTGGTGCGGCGATAAACAACTACTATTCAGCAGTTGGCTATACTTACCTGGTTTCAGCTATGCTAGGCACCGAAGAGCTTTAACCTGTCTTGCTAATAAAAGATAACCACGGCAGTCACATAACTAAAGAAGCTTATAACTTGTGCAAACAAAACTTCATAACACTGCTGTCATTGTCATTTTATTCTTCCCACCATAGTCTATCTATAACCTCTAAGTGTAGTTTTCTGTGGGCCATTGAAGAGAACATACTACAAAGTGTGCGATTTTTAAATAATGAACCATAAAAGTGAAGAAATCACAGTTTACGAAAATGCAAAACTTTCCAACATGACATATAAACAAGTGACGAAGCGATGCTTGCTAATGACATATTTGGATTTGCATGTACTAAAATATTTTCTATGAACTCAAATACAGGGAATTTATTTTAATAGTTAACATAAGCGTTTCGTTTCTATGCCACCATTTAATCATAGAGAACATTTCCATAGTTACAAATGAGACCAATAGATTAAAGGGTGTATTTTACGAGTTAACATAGGAATTCTTACTTGTCAAAAAGACCATTAAAAGTTATCCTAATGTATACCACTAAAGAAAAGATACAACACAAAAGTTGCTCCTACGTATCTACTTTTTAGTTGCATACCTACATTCCGGTAACAAAATTAAAGTTTCTTATTACCAAGTACCTAATTCAAATTCGTATGTTAACTCGTAAAATAAACGCTCTAATCTATTGATTTCATTGGTAACTATGGAAGTGACCTGTATGATTAAATGCTGGCATAGAAACGAAACTGCTATGTTAACCATTAAAATAAATTCATTGTATGTTCTCCCATAAAAAATTCCAACCAAAAAAAGCATATAGCGACACTCAGCAATTCATAGGCTCAGAGTTCACAAGATGTAATATTTTAGGGCGTTCCCCTCTGCCAGTTTGGAGTCAATCAGGATCAAGAAGGCTGCACTTCGAAATTTGGACAATAATACTTGCTATGCTCGGAGGGACAAAAATAAATTTAAAAAAGGGCTTGCAATTAAGAACAGAACAGGAAAAAAATTGAAGAGAGTAGATACTGTCGCTGTCTAATCCTGAAACAGAAAATTATAATTCTTATCATCTGCTTCTGATGTGGACTGCCCAAACGTCAATTTGTGCCAAGAGTTCCAGATAAGTGAAACAATTTTATAGATACTTCACCAAAAGAGCTTATCCTGGAAATAAGGCCGCACAATATTCTTGTACGTGATTATCTTAGTGTACCTTTCATATGACACATTTGATAAATACTCTCTTTACGTTGTTTCCTTTAAGACTTATAGCACTTCTTTCTTAAGTGACACGTTTCTTCGTTGTTTCCCACCATTTATATCGGTTTCCGCGTTATTAAAACATTTATTACAAAATTCCTTTATATAAGTTAAGCTTTCCTCCTTAACGGCATTTTCTACTTCTTTATTTCGAGTTTTCAAATCGTTTTACTTCTATTTTATTTTCGTGTTCCTAGAGCTTCGTACAGTACTATACGTTTTAAAAGTTATTCAATTTATTCTCTATTTCTTCTTTTGCTACTGTCTCTCATAAGTAATCTGAAGCCTTGTTTTGTATAAATTTTTGCATGATTCATCCTGTAAAATATCTGTTCTATACTTATTTTATTTCTTCCAGTTGAGAATGTGCGGTTTGGGATGTTAATTCTTCCCGCTAGCAAATACTTGCATGCCATACTACTAGTTAGTGATCTGACATTTGTCAGCTCTTCTGCATATGTGTCGGTTGCTGATGTATATAATTCCTTATTTACTACCTGTAACCGACAAAAAGCGACGTATTTTGAGCTATACATTTTGAGCCCATTTTAGTACAGCTTCTGTCAGAGCAAAGCTGCATATTTTCATCGGCCTAATTTCGATTTCTGGAATAAGTGCAGGTTGTCATTTTATCCTGCTTTGTGATTCTTGCCGAATTGGTTTAAATTTTAGGGTATTTCTAGTTGTTTTAATTCCGTATTGAGCTACGTTGATTCTGTATCCGGAGTTCCCGTTTTGTATCGCGCACATGCTGTTCTCATCCAGTTAGTTGCTCCCGTAAGGCGCCGTTTGATCGGGTTTGCTTTCCGATTTTATTGATGCTGGGATTTGTAGCCTTAAGATACCGCAAGCACCGATTGTAAAACGGCCTTGGCCTACTGCGGCGTGTACTTCTGCTGATTTCGAAGAAGCTGGCAAACAACGATAAGGCAACGACTGCTTGGTTGTGCACATAACTATTTTACTACTTTATGAAATATGTGGGGTGCTTACACGTCTGGAAAGAGTTCTTCAAATTCCCCCTAAAGTTTGACTTGTGCTGATTGTGGTTGACATTATATGGCTGTGCCGAATGCCAGCATATTTGATTGAATCCATTCAGGAATCCTCGAACCTCTCTTTTGCTTTTATAATTTGGTAATTTGACTTTGATCTGTGCATTGCGTTGTGGTACCAACGCCTGTTTAGATTTTAACAATCTAATTTATCAATTTTACGTGATTGCAATTGTGTTATACATTTATTTGTTTATTGTGTGTCTGATCTCGTGGGCAGCTAATGCTGGAGGATCTGTGATATTAGGTTAGTACCTACTATAGTAGTGTACCTATAGGGGTTCTGGCGCAAATGTGGGGGGGGAACTGTAACGCGCACATTGTCGCGCACCATTTCTTAGTTCGAATGGTAACCATCGAAATTCGTAATGTGCTTGCCGGGCCACGATAAATTTTGGGGCTAAGTCTAATTTTGAAATTTTACAAGATTCCCACGATGAATTTTGGGGCTAAAAGTCTTATTTTGAGGGTTTTTGCGCAGGTTTGTCAAAGTCGTTGGCCTAACTGGAGTCAAAGTCGCGAGCCTAGCCGGGGTCAAGGTTATTGGCCTCAGCTTGGCAATTTTGGGGCTAAAAGTCTATTTTTTGAAAAAAAAAATCAAAAATATGGAAAAACAAGATTCCCACGATGAATTTTGGAGCTAAAAGTCTAATTTTGAAATTTTTACAAGCTTCTCAGGTTCAACCGAATGTGAGTCATTGTCTGGAAATGTCAAACCTGTTGAGACCTGCAGATGTGGATGTCTGTCTGTCTGTCCTCCGCGCAATTGAACAATGAAGCCATTGTTTGAGAAATGTGCAAGGTTACTAAAAAAATAAACCGGATTAATTGTATGAAACCATTGTTTGAGATATGTGCAAGGTTGCAAAAAAATAAACTGGATTAATTGTATAGAGTCATTGTGATCTAATAGTTTATCGAAATTCAACCAAATATGTTTCATTATTTCCAGCTAAAAGATGCATCTTTCAGACAATAAGATTCGGTCAGACGCCCACATCCGCTTAAACATCTAGCAACGCGCAAATATAGCCCCTCTGTCAAATCTAAATTGGTTCATTTGTCCTGTGCCGAATTTGTATTTACCGTCAAAATGATGAGCAGAATTTGAATTTACCACCAAAAACCTGAGCATAATTTAACTTTACCGCCAAACCTGCGCAGAATTTGAATTTATCGCCAAAATAATGCGCAGAATTTGAATTTCCCGCCAAAAACCTGCGCATAATTTGAATTAACTACCAAACCTGCACAGAATTTGAATTTCGTTAGTATAATTATATATTGTTGCTCGCAATCTTGTGTCGCGAAAATGTTTCCATTAATTAGGTATCCGGACCAATTGATAAAGTCGATAATGGACTTATATACCTTAATTCGAGTTCATCCATATGAAACAGTCAATTCCCCTCACCGTGCAATTTCTCAATCTGTCTGTATACCTGCCTGTCTGTCTACCTGCCTGGCTGCCTGTCTACCTGTCTTGCTGTCTACCAGTCTACCTGTCTACCTCTCTACCTGTCGAGCTGTCTGCCTGTCTAGCTGTCTACCTGTCTACCTTTCTAGCTGTCTACCTGTCTACCTGTCTACTTGTTTAGCTGTCTACCTGTCTACTTGTTTAGCTGTCTACCTGTCTACCTGTCTAGCTGTCTACCTGTCTACCTGTCTAGCTGTCTGCCTGTCTAGCTGTGTACCTGTCTATCTGTCTAAGCAGTGCTTTCGAACCTATATTAAAACAATCAAATCTAAAATTTGGTCTTACGTAAAAGAAAACAATATGCAATTAAATAGTTTTGTTGCTAATAGTGGTATAGAAATATCCAAAATTTTTAACTCAGTTTACACTCCGAACTGTAACCTGTAAATCTCTACAGCATAATAATAATCCTTTAGGAACTTGCTTATTGCTAAAGTGAGGGATTCTGTCCTTCTGTACATAAGTCCAACGGCAAAAGCGAAATAAATAACTATCGCCCAATTTCGAAACTTTGTGTATTTAATAAAGTACAGGAAAAAACACGTAATATTTACATTCGGTGCTTATAAACAGTGTCGTGGATTTCCCAATGTCTGTAAATTTTCAGTCCATTTTAAGCAAATTTCCTAACCACACATTGATATTTATCAACCTTGTACATCCCCAGCTTTTCCCGCCAAAAACCTGATCATGTTTAAATTTACCGTCAAAACCTACGCAGAATTTGATTTTCCCGGCAAATATCCTGAGCAGAATTTAAATTTATCGCCAAAATCTGTTCAGAATTTGAATTTTCCGCCAAATCCTGAGTCCTGTCAAAACCTGTGCAGAATTTAAATTACCATCAAAATGATGCGCAGAATTTGATTTTCCGGACAAAAACCCCTGCGCAAACCTGTGCAAAAAGCCCGCGCAGACCTGTGCAGAAACCTCCGCGCAGACCTGGGCTTAATTCTTGTTCTCGGGGCTTTATTTTAAAATTTTGTTTTTCGTACACTAGCATTGAAAGAGCTACTTTGCCGTACAATTTATTAATCAGAAAGTTGCACTTTGCGGTATTCGTACGGCAAAGTAGTATTTTGCGGTATTCGTACGGCAAAGTGCTACTTTGCCGTACGTTTCCTTAGTTACAACACATATAATATTACATTACATTAATATTACTCTACTTATTTGCTATATACGAGGATAAATTTAGTATTCCGTTTTGTATGCTAGTGTACGAAAAAATATTGTACGAAACTCGTATGAAAGTGGCTTTTCCATACTCGTCTCGAAATTCCGGACTCGGCCTAACGGCCTCTTCCGGAAACATCTCACTCGTACTGAAAAGCTCCACTTTCTATACTTGTTACGTAAATTACTATTTTAGTCTCCTTGCACATTCCCAAACGCTCACATCCGCATGTCTGGACAGTTATTTTCTATAGTCTGCAAATTCTGCGCCTCCTTCTAATTTTAGCTATATTTACACAATTTCGAACGTGATTGTTTAGCTACAAAATGTTTTTAAACAAGTTCCGATTTTTAACCAATCTAGATAAGTTTTTATCCAGCAAAATGAAACTGCCACCATTGGGTATCATGTATACCATCCTTATTAATAAGAGTATTTTTTACAAATATATTGCAGTGATCTAATAGCTTTTATTTGGCTTTATTTAATTTAATTCTTATTCTCAGGGTTTTATTTTTAAAAATTTTGATTTTAATCTTACCTTTTGTGCACAGTCTTTAACATGTAATTGTAATAAAACTGATAACCTTAGTTATTCGTCTGTAATCGATTATTAAAATCAGATTAAAACATAAACCACGAATAACTATAATACTGGATATAGGACAATTGTATTTATTAAGTAATTAATAACTGCCTCTATCATACATATGCCTTGCATTCTCATGTGTACGTGCTTGCATGCAAAATGTTAATTTATTTCGTTTCGCAAATTTTAAATTGTGGGGATGATTATTTTCCCTTATCGTCCTTTTAATGTGTTATAACTATAATTTTGTCGTAATATAATGTTTTTCTGACTTCCATAATACAAGTAAGTACGCAAGTGGACGTTAATATTGTGTGTTCGCTTATCTAAATTTGACTTTTCTTATTTCAGCATGGCAACTTTCATTTCATTATAATGCAAATACAATACTGAAGAAGGTAATACTATTAGCGAAACATATATTCATTAAGTACCATATTACTGACTATTATACAGTTTACTATGAATATGTGCGTTTTAGTTACCGCAATCTTAGTTATAACCTAGTCAAGATTGTATTCTATTTAAGATCACTATGATTTTGGTTAAGCTTCGAATTTATGTGTTTTCGCTTCTATCTGAGCACATTTGTTCTAAGGGCTCATTAGTGGTAAATGTGGTACCATACTATAAAATCAATTATTGACCTGTGTTCTCTAGCAGACCGGGAAAACTTATTTATATTTTCATTTAAAAAAACGTATTCGTAAACACATTTATTTTATCCTATTATGTTATTATGACAATAACTCCTTCGCAACGAGTTGCGTTAAGATGCATTTAACAACACTAGTGTTGTTAAGAAAAATAACATAACGATACTTTATTAGCATTAATCACATGTTGACAGCACTGAAATGTATTGTCAGTCTATGTCAAATTCGATGTTAGTAGGTTAGGTTTTGTTTGTTATTTGACACAAACTGACGCAAAAGTTAACCTGAAAATCTCAAATTTAACATAACCTGACAGTGCTACCACCAATACAGTATTGAGTTTTTATTTTACTAGTGATACCACCACTCGCTGTTGTGTCATTAATAACCATTTTTCCTATTTTTTCAAGATTAGTATTTTAGGATAAAATAAACCGTGTTACGATATACGTAACGTTATTCGCTTTCTACATTACTCGAGAATTTTAAAGAACTCGCTCCTAACGTCGCTCGTTCATTCAAACTATTCTCTTGTAATGTAAAAACCTTGATAACGTTACTTGTATCGTAAATTACTATTAAGGTAGTAAGGTTATGTACTTTTCCATTTATACATGGTTTTCCAAATGTTTCTATCACCAAGGATAATTTAATTCCACTAACTTTTGTACTCTAGGATCAATACAAGCATTCGCTATTTTAATATTATAAAAATTATAAAATTCAAAATTTTAGAATTGCATATAAAATAAAGCGTAAGCCTTCGTCTCGCATATCTACCAATAAAATTGTTGTAAGAGCTCCGCTCTCCTTTTTGTTTTCTTTTATCTATAATTTAACGTTTATGTACAATTTCAGTCAAATATATTCCACATGAGGCAAGTGTATATAACATATGTCATATGCTGACATACCCAAATTGAACTTCGAGAAGCTAGGTGTAGTATTGACGACAATTTACAAATACATTAATACGGAATGAATGATGACGTTTTTGTTACAGTACATTAACTTCGCAAGCAATTATTCGGCACAGTTCTAAAGCGAACAAATATAGAAAAGCTTTGTTTGAAAAGCAGTAACTTCAAAGAGAAATTAATACCAAAGCATTTAGGATAGCTGTTATGGAGTCAATTTCAAGCTTAAATGCACACTTGTGATTTTGCATGTATAAGTCGAATTAGAATCGGTCTAAGCACAATTTAATTTGCACTACAGCAGTTCTAGAAGTAGATGTAAATACAGATAGTAAGGTCTTCTATTTTTCAACTCATTTCTTTTACTTTCACAAACAAATTGGTCAACTTCACAACTAATTTAAACTTACCCCAGAAAACCCAAAAGCGACACCTCGCCCTGCGAGAAGGATGCGCTGCTACTCACAAAGGGAGGTTTAACCTTTCAAACTGGATCACAGATTCCGCAAGGCATTTGCGGTCCTAAAAGGCCTCCTGACAGGCTATAATTTAAAATATTAGGGCGCCGCGTGCAGTTTAGTCATGGAACTGTCGTGAATGGGGCAAACGAGATGGAAAATTCGACGGCAAAAAGCCGAGTTGCTTGCTGTCACCAGACATTAGCGGATGCGTAGTGGAAGAACGTGTGGGTAAATAATCCGATGTTGTACAATCAGGTCACTTAAATTTATTGCGCTTTTCAGTTTTTCTCTGTTTCCGAAAGCCGGTGGTGTGTGAAGGTGCTATTTTCTTGTAAATTTAAATGTAAAATCTTTAAAGTCTAAATTAACGCTATAACCCTACAATTAAGAGTATAATTTTGGAATTGATAGTTTTTAATAATTACAGTTACATTATTTGGTGAGGGGTTGGGGATAATGAAAAAATGTTGATGGTTTTGATATCGCAAAAAATAACGAATGTCTCAAAATAATGAATATATCGACATATCAATTGTATTGATGCATATGTATATCGAAATATTGACTATATTGAGCCATTATACATGGATATACAAGTACATAGAATATACTGATGTGGTGACATAGAAAATAAATATAAATCAACATATCGACATGTCTATTATATCGATAGATTCGATATTGATATTCTCACAATTACATATCGTTCATTCGGTATATTCACATATCGATCTGTTATGGCTTGAATAAAACGCGGTTACCAAACGTTCATATAATGACCGCTGAAATAACTTTTACTTGAATCAGACTGACAAGCTCTGTTTAACAAAACTTTCTGTGTACTTTATCTTTGCAGTTTTATCATTTCCTTCTCATCTGTTCCCGTTTTCGCCATGTATTCTTCTAATACCTCGTAGTCTATCAGTTTATAAGCTCCTTTTTGTGTCAATATTGATCTCACGATTTTCGTCTCTATTATCCTCCGGTTCTCCTGTTTCATGTACAATGTGATAGATATCGTAGAATTTTAAATAGTATACCAGAAAGCTTGGAATGAGCGTCTCAAGAAAATACAGGTTAACGGCAATTAAATTTTTAAAATTGCATTGGATCACACAAACTCATCGAACGTCTTCCCATGCCATGCCTCTGCGAAGACAGCGACCGCAGTCCGGCAATTAATTTCACACAAATGTTGTTCGTCGATTATTGCTATTGTTTCGTGATTATAGCTGTTTGGGAAAGTCTTGCCATGCCACTGCTTAGCAAATTACAATCACCATCATATAAATCCAGCTTCCCAAAACACAAGTCACCAACGCCACCTACACACAAGGTCACTTACCTCAGACGTCATGAGCTTGTGCCCTCGTTTATAGCAAGTGTTGTAATAGAAAGCATTCTAAGTAATTCTACAACCAATACATTAAAGACGTTTTTGTTGTTCTACTGCTTCGAAAATCTATAAATTTCGGCACTGTTTAGCGGCTGAAAAAAACCACTTTTTTGTACTGGTAACATTATTTTTCAGCAGTAGTAACCATAGCAGCAAGGTAATGCCTATGATCATGACCTCCTAGACTTTTCCCGACCTCCTCGATTAAGAACTAGAATAAGCAAAAAGGCTTTGAAAGCAGTAGAACAAAAAATTATGTATGTAACTCGTACGAAAACGGACTTTTAGACTCGCCTTATTTATGTGCCTCGCTCGTGTACTTACCTTACTTCGTAATGAAATAAATAGAAATTGACATATCTCATAAATCAATTTAACATTTTGAATTATGTCAAGCAATGGAATTTCTGTCTCCCAGCTGAATGAGTAAATTTTCAACTAACAACTTTCTATTGTAGTTAAAGACTGAATTACTTTTAAAATGTAATAATTATTTGACTTCGTGAATCAAATAATCTCTTCAGGTACTTTACAAAATTAAATTCATATTTCAGTTTGTTAGTATCTCTTCGAAGTTTGATCTGACATTACAAAAATAAATAGATATTGTCAAAAATAGTTTAATCAAATGTTTAATTTTCAAACTTGATTTAAATGACGATTATAAAAAATAACCCAATCCAAGAAAATGTAAATTTCAAATTATAATGATCGAAAACCTTCGAGTACTCTAATCACTATCAAATTTAGAAAATTAATTATTCTAAATTAATTTCTAAATATATATTTACAATTATTTTAATGATTTTCCGCACCAAACTTGCTATATAACTTCTTAATATTTCATAAGAAGTGGGCACTAACCTTCTGATTGTATATCTTGTACCTGATTGTGTTATCTCAGCTACTAACTGGATAAATGATAGCCAGCAAAAGCCTCCCTGGGTTGTTCCCAACCAAATAAAAACTCGTTGTAGCTCTTTGACACCTATAAGATGTGGATAGACAGTTCAACAGCATACCACAACACTCACTTGCACTGGTTTTACTGGCTTCGTAGTAAAATACCACTTTAAATGGACTCAAACAATCTTGAATTCTATATTTGAATAATACTTGTGACATAGTCAAATTTGATCGTAAAGAATACTATAGTGCTATTACGTATCAAATCATCAATTATTATTACTCAAGATTAATGGGAATTTAACCCTTAACGTGATTATTTATCGTAGATTATCAATTCAAGTTATTTTTTTACTACTTCATAGAAACAACAACTCTGGTTGCTCTTTACAACACCACCAGTTAAAACATCACATGATATCCATTGGATATCTGGATATTATTATTAAATTAAATGTATCATTCATACAGTACGCTGCATTACACTCGCTGTGTTCGCTTGGCCATAAACTGCGGTAGATCTTCAATTTCGTACTTGTAATATAATAGCTATTTCGTAAAACTAATGATAATAGTCAACTGAGCAAAGAAAATAAGAGTCGTTTAGAAATAAATAAATCACATTTCAAGCTTTGTATCTATTACGCCTCCTAGGAGCCCAGATCACATAGTTTGGCCCAGTTAAGATTTTTCAGGTATCTTTTTGGAGAACCTCCTCAAGAATAAAGCACAGCGCATATCACTCTTATACATAAAAAAGGAGCATTATAGAAAAAACAACATGAGGAACAGGCATGGTTTGAGGGGTCGATCTACAATGGACAACATTTTCATCCTTAAAATTGCCTTGGAGAAACGGAAACAAAGAAATAGAGAAACGCACATAGCATTAATAGATTTGGAGATAACATACAATGATGTCCCAATATCGCAGTTGTATCAAAAAATAGAAAACTTAGGGAATCATCCAAGCGGGTAAACATTACTATATAAATATTACTGCAAAACTGAAATTAGGTAACACTCTAATTACGGAATTCAAGACTAGGAAACGGTTAAGTCAAGGATATTTCAAATATATTTTGACAGAGCCCTAGTAAGATAGACACGTAAATTTAGTAAAGTGAGACATAAGATGGGATGACACAAACTCTTAAGAATTATATGATTCGTAAACTCTAGGAATAAGAGTATCTAAAAGCAAGACTATACATAAATATTGATAAATGTGAATACTAAGCAGGTGGCACAGATGAATGCCACAATCTACCATTGAAATTGGAAGATACAAGCATAAGAGGTGTCAAAAAAAATGTAAATATTTAGGACTTGCCTTTAATAAAAACGGAACAAGCGACTGGGGTGGGTGTTTTGTCACTTTTGCTGTACATCTACAGCGTGTTGCAATATTTTAAATTTATAAACTTTTCTGCGGTGCTACTTTTCTCGGCGCCTGTGGTGAGGTTTGCTTTCAGCAGCTTCGTTTCACATCAACAGTAATAACGTGTATGCAGTTTTTTGGAAAAAGATTCAGCTCGTGGCATTCGACCGAGCTAGTAACGTGGTGCCGGAATTTGATGAATAGTCGTATGCCTTGCTAATTTATATCGATTATTACTCCTGACATTCGAGTTCTTACGGATTTACAATAAAACGGAATGGAATCCTGCCATCCTGTATTTTCCACTAAACCTCCGTTCCATGTTAAATTGATTTTAGACAATTTTTTTACCGTATCCGCATCTTGGTACTGCTACACCGACGAGGGTTATCATTTTTTTATCGCTGCTGAACCATACCGTACTTAAACGTAGACACCAGCCTCAAATCAATCTCGCTTTATATTCCCCTGCGTGTGTTACAGCGTAACGGTAAGCCTTGGGGAGGTCTGCTAAAACACCTGCCAAAAAAATTGGTGGCTCCCTATTTTGTATTTTGGGGAATCAACCGTGTACTTCAGGTCAAAAGTGCGTGGCGCCTTCGAGCATGAATATTCTGAGTTATCAATCACCCGAAACCTATCATTAGCGAACCTGCCTATGTTTCGACTAAACATAGCTGGAGCAAAATTGTGCAGGACTAACCAGCAAATTTTTGGGGTTGTGGTAATCATAAAACTTTCATCACGTTATCCTATAGATACCCTATGGTGATGCAACAATTACATCAAAAATTCATTTGATTTTTTGCATCCACCTGTAACAGATATCGAAATCAATTGTTTAGTAATGATTTACATAAGTGCTTACATTGCTTTATTGACTAAGATTCGGGCGTACAGTATCTCCAACTCATCACTATGTTGCTTTTCTGTCGATACATTAAAAAATATATATTAGCTTATGCAACGTTTGTCAAACTGCAGAACTTTTTTTAAATCTCACCAACACGTAACTCCGACATTAACTTACTCTACAGAAACTTAGACTCTTAACAATGGCATTATAAAGAAACGTCAAACTGCACAACGAGCTATGAAAAGACGCTTGATCACACTTCGAAACCATATACCCCACACTGAATTTCGAAATAGATCCAAAGTGACAGACTTAGTATATTCTATATGCAAACTGAAATGAAATTGAGCCGGCCATATCACCAAAACTTAAATCGAGGCCACCTAGTCAGAAGAGAAGTGTAGAAAGACCGCAAACAAGGTGAGCCGATGATCTAAAGAAACTGGTGTGCATAGATTGGACGGAATCAGCAAGAAACCACGAATGGGAAAATCTATGGGAGGCTCATATCCGACAATGGATGATATAGCCTGTTGATAATGATATTAAAATGAGGCTTTTGCAAATTTCTCAAACAGTAACGTTATTTCTTTTAATAAAACGTGTCTAACGCCTTTATAGTTGAATAAGTATGCCCTTTGTGTTCACAGCGACCACTGAACCCTTTTTGACCCAAAACTCGGCCTAAATTTTCCGGTAAAATATGCGATTTCCTCAGGCCGAAGAAAACTACGTACTTGTACTGTAGGAGTCCATTTGCTCATCTTGGAAGCTCAACTTGGCACGCGCGCCCAGGTAGATAAAGCGCGGAAGAATATGACCCCTGGCACAAGGTCGGAGCTATGAGAACGCGACCCGGACGTCCACCTGCACTTATAATATAAATATTCTAACGAGTTAATTCGTTGTAATTAAAACGAACCATAATTATTCAGTTTGTTTACAATAGTTCCAGCTGTCAATAATTCGATTATTGTGTTACAGTTCTACCAACGCTAGCCCAAATCCCCTGTTGGTTCCATCGACCGCCCATATCGGGGATCTCGGAAGAACTCACAGGCAATTGAGGTTGCCTATCTTCCCGACACCAAACTGAAGAATTAAGTCAAATAGAATTGCCTTTGCACATAGTTATGAATATTACTTATTTAATTATTTTCCAAATGTACATAGTGTTGAATAAATGTAATTTCTGTTATTTGGTATTCTTTAAATCAGTCAAGGTATCAATAAATCGGACCTGGACCCAATAAGAGTTACCCACTTATTTGAAGCAAAGTTAATTAATGCTATTATTAAATAAATATACCAGGAAGCATTACAACTTCAAATAATGAACAAGAAAAGCCAATTTGTTTAGACAACCTATTGATTTCAAAACACATATAGAAACAGAAACAAAATCAAAGAAAACTGGAATTTACACATAAAAAATCGACGTGCCAGATAGCTGTAGCTCGTATGTACATACCGATCATACATAAAAGAATATCAAAAATAGCGTTAAAATAGCATTAAAAGAATTGTCTTCAACAAATGCAAATATCAAATGTACTTGTACAAAAACTGGGCGCGATTTGCACGCATAAAGACATTTTTTTGAGCACGCAAAAGCTTCTCACAGTTAAACGAAAACATTTGCTATATCGGATTATCTTTCTATCCTGGAAGTCGAATAGTATTGTGTTATTCAAACTTTGAATGGAGTGATGAGTGGAAAGCTACCATACTCGTTTCTGGAAAGTATCTCTTCTCTTATCACCGACTTAGGTGTAACCCGTATTATTGACCTCACGAATTCCTGACAACCCTACAAAGAACACCCTTTGGATGTTGCACAATGTTCACCTCTAGCAAGATGCGAGAATTCAATTTATACACGGTTGCTTACAGCACTTTAAAGTTATGACAGCAATTATGTCCTCGTCTTTCGGCGATTTTCGCAGAACGAACGTTTACAGTCGCAAATATGTGCAGCCTCCAGCTGGAGCTCTTTTCTGTGAAATCGGTATGAGTTCAAACTCCACGCATCCCGCGGCCAGGCTTGGGCGTACATTTCTCACTGCAAACGCGAAATCAACCTAACAATTCGCTCACCGTATAGGACCAGCTCTGCGCACTTTTGTTATTCCAGAATAAATTACTTAAATCAAATTTACAATAATAAAACATAGGAAATACCAGTTGTTGGTATCTCTTTAGTATGAAAATAAACAGCATAGGCGAAGGATGCCCAAACCCGTTTCAATATAGATACAATGGCAATTCTACTTGGACAAGCGGAAATGTACTGAAGTCTGAGATGAATATATTATAAGTTAACCTATAGAATTTATTATTCCCAAAGCACCAATACTTTTCAAAAACGTAGCGTTGGGAGAATATTACACAGTATACCTCGTTTAACGATGTTGTACAAAAAAGAAGAACTTCAGTACATGTCTAATCAACAACGATGGCAGAAACCACAATTTTTTTCGAGAACTACTGATGCTTGAATTCTGACATTTTTAACACATCTAGGTCTTCTCTATGTGGTTTCCCACCAAATCGACACACTTGGCTCGTAGATGTTTCAGCTTTATAACCAATTGCTATTAAAGTTTGCCCTTTGATCCTCTAACCATAAAATTGCCTCAGTATTTAAGCTGTCGTAGTCCCTGAAATGTGTTACGTGTAATTTTACATTTAGATACAGTTAAGGATTGTTTGGATAATTTATTAGCTTAAATACATTCATAGTTAGATTCACCTGCATACGTTAGGTGTAGCTTTGGTTGCATACTCATTTTTGCAAAATCCTTGATTTTTAGGGAATTTTGAGTAACAATTTTGAAAATTGTTTTGATAGTGCGATTTCCGGCGACCATTTTTAAGTTTTTCCTTTTTGGAGCTGCATGTGATCTTTGGAAATTTTCACTTAAGTGGATTACATAGTTTCCATGTTTCTTTGAGGAATCTGCCATCCAGAAATAGGAAATGGGTGTTATATTGCTAAAATGAATCCGATTGTATTGGGATAAATATATATTTCTGCAATTTACTTACTCGAGGCCGCATTACAACTCTGGTATGTTAATTTATGGTTGCCGTTGAACATTTTTCGATAACGTCTCGTATTTAGGCCTCCTCGTCCTAGTTTGGCCTCCTCGTCCTGGTTTGCTGTATCGTTCTCCGATTTTTCGGGATCTATTATGCCTGTGGCATTGTTGTTACTTGGCTAAGGCACCTGGAGCAACAATTCCGTTCCAATCCGAGCCCCTCAGCACATGTGATAGTTCGCATGCAAGGCTTCTCCCCATGGTGACTGCACTCGACTACGTTTCTCACCTGCAAAGTTAGATGAAGCCCTGACTCTTTGGAGGTTACTCAAGCTGGTGGACATCTTAATAGCTATCCCCCATAGCTGTTGATGTAGCGATCCTTCTGTGCACAATCCAGGTATCTGCAACACCTAGTGTTATCTACCTTTTGGTGTTTATTGAACTGAAAATGTCGTTCGTTATGGCACTATGATCTTTACTTTATGTATTGTACTTACCTAGGTATATGCTAGAGAAATTCATGTCGTTTTACATGCGAAATATTGTATAGCTTCGTTGTACATCACGTGCAATTACTTTGGTGTAATAGGATAATGTCATTTTATGCATTTAATATCTTTACGTTTGGTAGTACTGCTTTGGTCGCATTCGAGTGTCAGATACTTGTCAATGTTCAAAATTTAAACCATTATTGGCGAGGGTCTCCGGGAGCATTAATTTGACATTTCACATAATATGAGCACCGTAAATACACCATTTTATGTGTATTAGCACTCCCCTAGGCGAAATGGTACCAATTCGAAGAGGTTCGCGACTAGATGGAGTATTTACCTAATTAATCAAGCGATTTAGAACTTACTATTCTCCCGCATTCCGGTATCGCTGTTTTTAATTATATTTAAGTCACTATCGTAGTTGATACACGGGTACTCGAACGAATTGCGATTATCGTAGTTACATTTTCGACTTTATTCATATAAAATCTTGTACATTGCATACCACTAAGATTACATTTACAAACTATTCCATTTAATCACAGAATTGTGTTGCCTTTTCCAAGTATGACACAGAATTTCGAAGGTGTACAAACTGTAAATAAATAACTAGGTTATTTCGAGTCTTGGTGTTTTCTGTCTTTTATTATTTGTTTTTGTGAAACAGCTAGTGGTTTAGGAATTTACACGGCCACCTGTAGGTTTTCTGGTTTGGACCGTCTCAAACCAGTGGCGCTTCCGGACAACCCACCCCATCCTGCTCAGGACCTAGCTTGGCAAACGTTTGCTACACGACTAGACGATTCCTGTACCACCCTGCTGTGAAGTATTTATAATTTTTGTTTTTACGTGCAAATAAATTCCCATGTGTAGCAAATGTAATAAATGCGTTCCACGAAGGTGAGCTTTCATTTTTCCTTTATTTTTTTTATTATTTTTCTTTTCGTGGTTAAGTTTTTGCTTCCGTTTCAAAAGATATAACTTCAATTTAAAATAAAATTTGTCTGGTTTTAATATGTACACTTTTGGTCTATTTTTCACTTAAATAATATTACTCGTAATATTGTAGTGTTTGTTTCACTTACTTGTTATATATTTTTTTACGTATCAACCTTGATTTAGAATGCACTTTTGTTTTATTAGTCAGTTTTGTCATGGATTGTATGCTCTTTTTTATGTAATTTATATGCCCAAACCTATTATTGGATGGCTGCCTCGGCAGCCTATCTGTTGGTTCGGCTGGTGTACTCGTATATACAATAAATAAATAAACTCAAAGGTTTCCAACGCTCATTTCATAAACCTATAACGTCGCTGCACTCATCAAGCTGAGATTTGTTTATGCAAAATGTCATGCAGTATCGATCTAACGATTTGTCGCATCAATATCTACAGTCTTGGTTATAATTTTAGTAGTAATTTGCTTACATTCCATTACCAACTTCTTCACTTCAACCTCAATTTAAGAGTTCTGTACCGTTGCAAGTTTTCTACTTCATGTATCGCCTTAGAAGCTCTCTTTGTCATGCTTACACATTTTAGCTATTTCAGTAATATGAACACTTTTCCTAAGAAAGAATACTGTCACTTCCTGATGTTCAACTTTCTCCATTTCTAGAAACTAGCACAATACACTCTACGAAATCAACTAGAAAGTTTAAAGCTTAATGCGAATGGGGACGATACCTTCCGACCTGATTTACGACTAAGATAAGGGATGACAGATAACAAGATAATACTTTCCCTTTTCCCCTAACTTCGTGTTAAGCAATAATCTCATAGTTTTTATTAATAATCAATTCCTGCAATAGTTGTACAAAAATTATTGACAGAAATCAGTACTACAAAACTCAACTATTCTTGTTTAAACTAGCCAAGAAAAACACATAGTTACATATGGAGATCAGAAGCTTTTAACAGCAGCTTACCTGAGTGTCGGCTTAACATACATCGGTTCCACGTCACGAATATTTCAAGAAAAATTCAAAATATATGGATACACTGGAAACCCTCGGTTTTTCTGAATTTATAACCGCGTAACAAGCGCGGCCAACTTTTTACACTTTTCATTTCTTTGGAAACTTATTGCCCGCAAGAGGAAAGTTAAATATTATACGCAAAGATAATCCGGCGGCACCTACCCACAGGACAAAGAAAGCGAAATTATCCTTGTTAATCTGAGCCCTAATCCAGCTGTACGGCGGGAGTAATCTGTGATATTCTAAAGGAATTATGTAAAGGAAATAGACTCCCGGTTACTATGTTTGCAGCCCCTTTTTCTTCGAGTTTACTTAATAAATTAGCTGACCTTTACATAGAATTACAGACGCTATAAGGTTGAAAAAGGGAGTATTTATGGATTTTTTTAGATTTCACTCTTCGACTTATCCTTTGGGTGCAATTAAAGTGTTTGCTGAAGCAATATTAATATTTGTTTAACACTACAAGATTAGACTCCAACACTACTGGTAACTGATAACTGCTGAAGCAGTTTAATGGCAAAACTCTGACTTCGAAGAAATGCTCCACACATTAATTAGTTTTGTTGCTGTAATTTAACGCCTAATTACGATATGCTGTAAAAGTGGTTTCATTAGTGAATTTCTCCATCGTGAAAATGGAATTAAATGTGGGCGAAATATAATTTAAATGCCACATGCCAAAATTCCACGTAAAATTATAGAGAGTAACTACTGCGAAGCATTTCTCGTACGTCCCGTAACTATGGAAATCACCCAAACAGTTGCTTTGCGTGTGGTGGAGTAAAGACAGATATATGGCAACAGCGATTTTTGGTCTAATCCACAAAAACAGCTACTAAAATAGTTTGTTTTATCTCCAATCAGTTACCAAAACGGTTATTCACCCTCTCTGCTGCCATAAAAACTGTCTGTTTGTATAAACTGCCACGTCGATAGCTTAGACATGAAAAAAGCAAGTTTACTAAATCTAAACTCCATTAAGTTCCAAAAACAAGTCGAGGTCGTGGCAGGGCAACGATTCTATTTCTGCCCGAGCGAAATGAAACAGTCTGCAGGCTGAAAGTGGCCATTATTCAAGCAAAATTATTAGTATTACACCCATAACCGTCGATGATAAGAGCCGGGTTGATGTGGAACGCAGAGAACTCTTTCTGAAAGATTGCCCCGACGGGACACGTCAGATTTTTATTGGGCTGTAAGTTGCGAAACAAAATGGCCGTGTCAACTCAAATTTACGTTTTAAGGAAACCCGTAAGTAGTTGCAAGCCCGAAATATGCCTGTAAAAAATGAAACCTCCTGAGAGGCTTATTAATTTTCCCTGGCCGAGCAAGCGTTTCGATTTTTGACTGGTGATTGCGTTGTGGTGTAGCAGTCAGTCAGACTCCCCTTTGGGTTGCAGCGAGCTTCACAGGCAGATGAGAAACCTCGAAATATATTTTGGTGTCCAATAGAAGTTTCTTATGAGGTTAATAAAGAGGTCATTACTGTTGTAATATTTACTTTTGGATTCTTTGAGTTGTTTGAAAATATTCTATTGTTTTATTTGTATTCGTATAATTATGGGCTTTCGACTAAACCAGCCACTGAAATATGATACAAGCACAGAATTGGAACGAGACCAAAACCAATTTACAGATCGAAGGCTGTTTTTAAGATCGGGGGCGTTTTAGCAGGTAGATTTAAAGTGTGGAAAGACCTTTAGCCGAGAATTCCCATATTTGGAATGTTGTGAACCCGAAGCGACCGGGGGTTGCATTTTAGAATGCGAGGGTGCCTATGTTTTTTTGGCAGTCTGTCGGCGAGATCGCACATGTTTAGACGCGAGCCTAATTCTCCGCGAGTGTGTGATTCCACCGCGGCACCGCGATTATGTTTTGAAGTGAAATGAATTGTAGATTATAATCGAGTGAATAAAACGATGAGGTCTGTAATATCTAAATAGAATGCTAGTGCTTGCGTAGCTTAGTAAATGTAGCTATTTTACAGCGAAGTAGAACATTTGATATTGGCTCGTACTGATGCTGATTGTAGACAGCTTTGTTGATTGGATCGCTGTTCATTGTCGCAGTGGGTGCCCTCGTACCTGGATTAATGGCTATTCGGCGAGGTAGCCCACAATCCTTGACCTGATAAACACCTTGCTTATCAGTGACTAGGGATGGTAAAACCTGTTCCGCTAAAGGATCAGGTGCACTTGATCCGACTCCGACTCCGAACTAGGTGCAAGAAACTAGGTTCAGTTCCGCTCGCGGTCACCGAGAAATTGCAGGTCTCGCCAGACGCTGGAGCGGTCGGAGTCGGATCTCGGAAGGCCCTGCACCTACAGTCGCATGTTATGACTCAAATGTTAATGTGGGGGACGTGATTTTGATTTGAATCCGACCACTCCGGTCGAAAGTTATTGCTGGCACGTCTATTTCAATTGTACAAGATTTCTTTGGTTGCATTATCAGGGCAACTATTACAATTAAATATGTCTATTACACTTTAACGGACGCCGAACCAGGTGCACCTACTCCGGCAAACGAACTAGGTTCAAAAGAGTAGGTTTGAGAATTGACAACCATCCCTATCAGTGACCCCAATTAGCGCGATTGGGTGGCTTGGGAAGCACATCTCCCAAAGATGCCTTGTACCTGTGCCTCTTACGGTTCATGCGGCCACCGTAATTGCGGGTTACATTGACATGGGTTGAACCCATTGATGCCGTTAACGTTCGGTTAAGGCATACTAGATGCGGTAAGCATCCGTGTTTCAGGATTATTACAGGTACATCATCGAAGGTGCACCGAAGAATATACCTGACGATATCTTCTTCGAGATGCAACGTGGGACGACGCGGGGGGTCCATAAAACCCCCCTGTAAGTATTATCTAATGAGCACATTACTGCTAAAAGCTGAATGTTTGTTGTTTTGCTTGCATGACTGATTGTGGGATTGGCTGAGTTTATGTTCGCGGACGGGCGTGTGTGACCACCTGCCATATGAAAGGACTCGCCGTTCGCCTTGCACCCCCCCCCCCCCCAGGGGCGTTATGGAATTTCTGGTAAGTCGTCAGTTCTTGTAAATTTATGCATGTGAACCGATCTGAATCCAGAAAAAATAAATTAGCCCGGGGCACCGAAAAGATGTGCCTACATTACTATATTAGGAACATTGGAATTTGCCTCCACAGAAAATAGAAATGCAAATTAATAAAATCAAGTTAATATCCGATAAAATGGAACAACCGCAGAAGTCAATCTCAACTATCGATTACCTAACAACAAGAAATTTTTTAATGCATTCATCGTCAGTGTAACATGAAATATTAAATTCAATAATGATAGATAGCGCCCGGAGCTTCATCTTGTGCAAACTACGCTTATAGATAAAAAAGTAGCACGAAAAAATAAATAAGAAAACATTAGATGACGACAGCACCCAGTATTCACAGGGAAGGTTACAAGGACCCATATCAAACAACTCTCTACAGGACGATCATAATGTTAATGGAAGCTGGAGAAAGCTGAAACACGCAGGGAAAGAGTCACTTGGGGCCAAGAGCTGCGAATATGCTACCATGCACCGTCTGAGTGTGCTAATAGGTATCTGAAACCTGTGGCTGACGTGTTGTCAGACCATTAATGCATTAATGCACGTAGTAGCTTCATTCAGAAAACATTAATCGTCAAACCTACTTTAAAAGGCTCTCAATAATATTGTCAAACTTCTGTCAAGAATACAATTTCAGGTTAAAATGTGAGGTGAGTGAAAACACACGTTCAAATTCCAATGCATACTTCAAGGAGATATTTTTTTCAGTCACTCATTACTAAGCATATATAAATTCTCTCCAATCTTGTACGTAGCGCCAGCGTGGCTCTGATGGTTAGAGCATCGGACTGCGGCGCGGAAGTCTGGAGTTCAAATCCCAGATCGATGCCTGGCGGGCGGCCTACCCAGTCGCTTTAAATAATTGGGAACCTGCGTTCGAAAGAACAAGGGGTAATAATGCGGTTGTGTAATGCGTGGTGCTCACCACATCACCACGTGTCATGAATTTGACACGCGACAGCCGGGTGTGAGAGCGAGGATACGGAAGCTCTAACCTTCCGCCTTGCAGGCCAAGTTCCTTCATGGGTTGTTAGTGCCTCACCATTATTATTAATCTTGTACGTATTTTATAGTAAGTTTGCAGTTGTAAAATAAGATTTGGAAAGTATCTTCGTTTGACGTGCATTAACGCCAATAGTGTTTTTGCTGTAGAATTGTCCAGGCAAACACGTACAAAGGTTTTTGCTTATGGTGCCACGTGGGTTAACGCAAGCCGGTTAAATTCTTGGTTTGATACAGGCGCAGCTGCGAGTATAAATGTATTTTATAGTGAAGTAAAATGCAGTTGCTCATATTTTTGCAAGAAGAGAAGCTTTCAGTGATCACAAAACAAGGAAAGTCCAAATCCTGATCACGCACATCATCTTCGAGTATGCATTTTCTGGTTGAAGTTCCCCCTACATTACCGGTAGAGACACACCAGGTGGCGTCTTTTTTAATTCAATCTAGAAACCACTTCTCACTCTGAGCCACTGTTATGTAAAGATAAAAAAATAATTGAACATCTGTCAAGATAATACAATTTTCTATTGATTGACATTAACTACTAGATATAGTGTGATTTAAAAAAAAACATAGATTGTATTGTCAGTTCTTTTATAAATAAAGCTAATCGTGTTAGGTTCTGGGATTCGTCTTCCTAATCCAAATGATTTTTTTCTGTAGTGGTTTTCACTTTAACCCGGTCGTAATAAGTGGTTTGAACACCTTGTATAACAGACAGGAAATTATTAAAAATCAGGCATTTAATTGTTTCCATATATCTATGTTGACTGAAAGCACATATTCTATAATTTCATTAAATAGAATGAAACCCTAAATTTCTGTTCATATACGAGTACGCGTACTTAAAATATTATGTATACATATATGGAATTTGTCGTGAAATATTAAAACGGGAAAACAGAAGTTTGTCTACAATTCCAATAAAATACAAAGGTACATTTATGTACGTATCTGTTCTTGTTGTAGGTCAATTGAAGAATTGTTTTTTAATAATCTCTGGAGTAAATAAACACATACAACAAGAGCTTGAGGTAATCAAACGATGAAGAAATAGGAATTGAATAGAAACCTTAGTTTTTATTTATACTTTACTATACAACTAGCAACAAAGAGTATTGGCAATTGTAATCGAAATTGTGGTAGAAATAAGTGTTTTCAGCCTCATTTATTTAAAAAACAATCCATATCATACACGACTGTTGTAGAGTTAATTTTGTTTTTGAACGATTAAACTGAAGATGATGCATTACCAGTAAGGTGGATTATAACATTCAATTGTATTTATAAATGGTAAATACCTTGTAAATAAGCACTACCTTTTAATAAAATACAATAATATTCATATACATATCAACACAATGTACATGATGTACAATTACATAAAAGAAACGTGTAGTGCGCTATTACCAACTTAGTCGTGGCAAATTGCCTAAAATAATTTAAAAAGTGCCCGACTCTTGAAAATTTACAAAGTTGTAGAAAAATATATAACATTCAACATTCCAATGAGTCCCGAGCAGCACAAGGTGTGCTCGACTCTAAAACTCCGCGCTCCCCCACAGCGTACAGGTCGCCGTAGGTTTTAAAACATCTGCTATATGCTAGGATCAGTTTTGTCGTAGACAGCGTAGCGTACATGTAGTACCCTGTTGTATATTTTCTATTTTCGTTTTTCTTCAAAGTATAAAAAATTGGCAATCAGCGTCGTAACCGTGGAAAAGTGTACATACATAATTCGCATAGTATTTTACGAGTGTAAAATTGTATTTTCTTCAAACGTCAGTAAAATGTGACATTATACTGCTTGATTAATGATGCTAAACTGTTACTTCATTGTCATGCCATCTTAACACTTTATCTGCCGTGCATCAGCGGCAGATAAAGTTATTATAACCGCTGACGAGGTAAAGTAATTTTTTCGGATTTTGTTCACAACGTTGTAAATAATTTGGTTATAACGACTGTTAATCAAGAGAAATTTCTGTCAAACGACAAAAATAAAATTCGTTTAATTATCATGTTGAGGAACACTTTGAACACGCATAATTTTCGGTACAGTAGGCTGCCAGATGATGCAGATTCTCTCATTGTTAATACTACGATCGAAATATCTGATAAGGAAAAAACATCTGTTGTTGACGAGGATGTTGATTTTATAATTTTGGTAATAGCTCTAACATCGGAAAAAAGATAATATTTTTTATCTACGACCACTACTAAAAGTAGGCTTTTTAACACTCGCTTGTTTCACTAAAAGTGACGTTTATAGTTTACCGGTTTAAAGAAATCAGCTGTTTACTTTTAGCACATGTGCTAAAAGTGACGCGAGGTTCAAAACTACAATTTCGAACTGCAACTGAAGTTTTAAAGCTATTCTAGTTGCTTCTTGCGTTACAGGTAAAGCGTTTTGAAATAATTAAAGCGTATGTAATGAATACAGTCATATGTGGAGTATAAATAATTATATTTCGTACCTGTCCTTGACAGCACGGGCGTGGCCAAAACAATCGCCAGCCGCGTAGGCTACTATTCATTATTATGCAGCGTCGCAGATGCGAACCTTTCTTAAATCGATATTTATGGATTAATAACGGTAAAATTAAGGTCGTAGATAAAATATTGTATGCAACGCGTGCTAAAAGTCGTTTATGCGCGAGACATGTTATGAAACTCAGCCTTCGGCTTCGTTTCATAATTTTCATGTCTCGCGCATAAAAGTCGACTTTTAGCACTTGTTGCATAAATAGCTATTATAAAACCGGGAAGAGGTAAAGTGAAAAGGAAAGTTTTTTTTCTTCGGAAATTCAAAGAAATCAGGAACGTCTTAAAAACACTATTTAGTAAAGTAGGCTTTTTAGCACTAGCTTGTTTAACTAAAGATGACGTTTTATAAATCAGCGTGTTAAAAGTGAAATCAGCTGTTTGCTTTTAGCACATGTGCTAAAAGTAAACAGCGGGTGTTGAATTTAGAATTTTAAACATGAAGTGAGGTTATAAAGTTATCCTAGTTACTTCTTTCGTTCGAGGTAAAGTGTTTTTTAAATGATTAAAGCATTATGTAATGAATAAAGTAAAATGTATACTAATACCTTTGATAACTAACTTTGACAGCTACCGACTGCAGAAACATTCACTTTTAGCACTTGTTGCACAAGCAGCTGTTAATCGTAAAGATATGTTTTACTTTGTTGTATTTACATTGTTTTAATGCGATTTATGTTGTTATAGTACGCCCAGACGATGTCAGGATGTATGTCGAGTAAGAGGAGGTCCCACTCTATACCTACTGATTTAAAATCTGCATTTGAAAAATATTTAAAAAATGTTTTTCTGTTACTTTATTTATTTTTGTAATTAATTGTGTTAAAGACGCTGTTAGTTACAATTAAACTAACGGGTGTTCATAAACAGTCGTCATCCCAGTAGATTTTGATTTCAGAAACGTATGTCTATTAAAATTGAGAAAAAATGCGCTATGACAGTACTCAATGACGTTTCATTGTGTTGCACGAATTAATCAAAGACATAAGATTTTGTTTTTCAAAGCAACTGGGATGACGACTGTTTATGAACACCCGTTATATTAAAACATATTAACATATACTATTTTCGTTCTTCCATTTGAAATTATTTTGCTGCTGTAAGCTAACTTTTGGATGGGCCACTTCAATTGTTGAGCAGTTTAAGTAAATATTATATTTCTGCCCTCTGTAACCAATCTTCAGTTGAATAATATACACTACTTTTTCAGAATATAATCTGACCAAGACTAGACGGAGGCAAACTACACTGAAGAGCTGCGAGAAAAATTTAAACATGTTGAAAAAGAAATCTTTTTGTTAGAAATAAATTCACAAAAAATAATTTATCCTTAATAAATAAGATGTAATAGGTCTATTTTGCTTTCAAAACAATTGTATGCATGAAACAATAGCTCATTTTTAATAAATTTTAGAAAAATCGTTTTACCCTAATTTTTCCAATATGACGGCTAGAGCACACTTTGTGCTGCTCGGGACTCATCGGAATCTTTAATGTTACATATTTTTCTATAACTCTGTAGATTTTCAAGAATCGCGTACTTTTTTTGTTTATTTGGCGAATTTTGAAGCATTTTGCCTGGACTAACTAGCGCGCTAATAATCAAAATGATTCTGGCATTTTGCTAGGACTTGGGAAAATAATTAAATGACTGGCATAGAATCAAATGACGACAGTTGAATGAAACGTACTCAATAAATGATCATCGTCGAATGAATGACTGGCTGGGAATGCCCTGTTTCTTGCGCCTAGTTGGCACCTCTTAAACCTAGGTTGAAACTCCTTGTACTGAAGTTATTAACTACCGTTGTCCAGGGTTTTGCGTTAGTGAGAGAATTTATGACGCCTCCGCTTTTCTACCGGGTAGTTTTAGAGTTCTCTCGATTTATTATCCCGACGCTCGTTAGATGTGCCGTATATGCGCGCACTGACACTGTGTCTGAGGATGTCATCTATTATTCGTAACATTTTTTATATGGTGTTTATGACGATTGTAACTCACTTGCGTCTAACGTGCTTTCCCATGAAAGCTTCTGCTAACATAAGGTAGACAGCACATTCATCAGAAGTGTCTCTTTCGGGATTTATTGTGCTGCATCTTTCAGTCTTTCCCGTATGCTATTTATAGTGGCTGTAAGTACGTTATTCTTAAAATATTTTCTGTACAATTTTAAGTGAAGTATACAGCAGAAGCTATTGATTAGTTCTGTTTTTGTAATTTGTATTTCCATAATATAAACGCTAGAATTTGTTAGCAATTGTAATGCTTTTAATCATTAAATAATAAATGGAACTGAACAATTTTGGAGGCTTTTACGGCCATTGTCTTTAAGTAAACACGACTTCCGGGATTGGACCGTGTCATTATTGAGGTCGAAAAACTCAACTTTTCGCCCACTTTCGTAAGGGGCCTCATCAGGAGGAGAAAGCAAAAAGAGCACAGTAACCCAACGTGTTAACCACGCCAGGGGCGAAACTCTTATACAGAGTATGACTGAGTCGAGTTTCGCCTCTGACGTGGTTCACACGTTGAGTTACTGTGGTCTTCTATCCCTTCCCATGCATAAGAGTTTCGCCTCTGGCGTGGTTAACACGTTGAGTTACCGTGCTCTCTTTGCTTTTTCCTCCTGATGAAGCCCCTTACGAAAGTGGGCGAAACGTTCTTTGACCTCAATAATGACACGGTCCAATCCCAGAAGTCATTTTTTACTTAATGGATCTGAACATTGTAGTCCTATTATTATTTTTATTGTCCAAAGCATCCAAAGCTGTGAACTTAAATTAGCTACATTTTTCAAAAACTTTTTGAAATTTGCCAGTCAGACTGGTATATGAGGCCGCCACAGGGCTTTTGAGCGTGCGACTCCGGTAATTCATCTCGTTGAACTTCTCGTGCTACGATTTAATCACGAATTGCAAATACTCAAACAGAGAGCCTGTGCATAGGTGACTGTTATCGTTCCGTGAGTGTGAATGCTTGGAAAAGCAATTTTGGAAAATTACGACCGTTATCGGACACCAATCTGCAATCTGCAACTTCGATTAGGATTTATTTAAACATCGCGGAATTTTATATCGATTTCTGATCAAATATATTTAAAAGAATCTGCTGTGATGTCACAAGCAGGTAGTATTCTTATAAATTGTTTTCTTATCCTCCTTTGTTGCAGTCGCACCTGCAAAACTAGGTACGCTTAAATTTGCTGAATTGAATGTTATCTAAATGGAGTTCTTAATTTAGCTGTATCTTTTTTATTTATAAAACGTAGTCAAGTTGCGCGTATTTGAAGACAGATCACGAAATAAGGTAAGTAAATCTCAGAGTTGAGAACGCACATTTCACATAGTCGAGGAACATTTTTCTAATGAAATTGTCCCGGCATATACACCAGGTGGCGCCCATCACCTAACAGTGTGTTTGTCCACACCTTTGTAGATATATTTATTCGGGCTACCGTGAGAGCCCCCCCCCCCCCTTCTTTTTCACCCTACTGAGCTACTGGACCTCTATTCGAGCTTATTTCAGGTTGTAAACGAAATTTCCACTTTGTATACGTTTTCCAGCATTCATAGCAACTTTCGATCTTTCATATTCTTGCCATTCATCTCCGTGTCCGTACGCCTTACTGAAATTTATATTATGCATTTAATTTAATTCTTTTTCAATCTTGCTTTTCATAATTTCTTTTTTGGGAATGTATACAAGGCGTTTGTAAACCGCTAGATAGCTCGTAATTTCATTCATAATAGAGATATTGAGAAAACAATTCTTATGCCAGCGTGTAGCCTACAAATTGTCATAATCCAATTTAGATCATGACCTCCTATTGTTGCATATTGGTGCACGACTTTGGTGTTTTAAATAAAACACTCTAACAGCCAGTCTTATAAAGGCCACTAATCTGACGTTAACTTTAATTCGCTGTTAAAATAAACAAAAGCCCTTCAAAATATGTTTACTAATGAATAAAATGTCATAAGCACTAACGTTTTGATGCGCTTTTGTTCATTTTAACAGCAAATTAAAGTTAACCTCAGATTAGTGGTTTTTATAAGACCGGCAGTATATATTTTTAAATCAGTGCTAAAAATTATTTATGGTAGTATGCTTAAAATAAATTTTGGAAACTTATTTTACTATAGTTTTCAACTGTTTAATGCAACTCATATTGTTTCATTAAAAAACACATAGTTTTCAATTGTTTTACTACGTTTGATGCGATAATTCGGCCGTGAGGAATATTTCCAGCGAATTGGAGATCGTTTTGCATTTCTTGTTTGATTTTTAATGTAAGTTACGGCCTACTTTGGATAAAAAGCTTTTATTTTGTTTTAAAAAATAAGGAGTTCCAAAGTCGTCTCTCACTATGCAATAAAATGGAGCCAAAACTTAAATTGGTGTAACACAGTTTGTAGGCCCAATATCTCCATTATTAAGTTACAAGCTGTCTATGTACAAACACCCTGTTACATATGTTTTTTCTGCTAAATATGGTTTAGACTCTCTCAACAACAACAACGGAGGAGGAGGAAAAGAGAGAGATTCTCTCTTTTCCTCCTCCTCCGTTGTTGTTGTTGAGAGAGATGTATTAAATATTTCAACAATTCAAATTTAACTAGCTTACATGCATTTCTGAAACTATTTTTTATATTTATATAATTTAAAATAAAATATGCTCAGCAATATACTAAACTCTTCTAGTTTTAACAATATTTGTTTAAGAATGATCGAGAATATATGAGCTTATTCCCAGTTTCGGCTAAGATAGCAATTTAAATGTTTAAAAAAGGTTTTCTTTAAATAATAGTAATTTATTATACCGTCGTGTATAATACAATATTTTTTTCTATAGCAAGATCTTTAACAATTTCAAAAGAAAATAATGACAGTTAGTCACATTTCAAAATGTCAGTAGCTAGATTGGGTTGCTACGATAATACGAAGCTGTCATATTAATTTAAACAAAAGTTGGAAAATTAAATTACTTTATCTATCCTTGATGTTAAAGTGCTACTTTATCTACCCTTGCTGTTTAAGTAAAATTGACCTTTTGTTTTGAGTTGATAAAAGCACACTTTAACATGCGCTACAGAAAAATAAATATTATACGCCAAGTGAATTAAACATATGTTTATTCACGAAAAGATGTTGACCTCACGAGCACGTAGTTGAAGTGAGATCATATCTTTGAGTTAACAAATGTTTGATTCACGTGGCGAATATACAGGGTCCGGCAACATAACTTCCTTTTTTGAAATGCGCGCCATTCAGGCTGTAGGGGTCGTAGCGGGGCGGGAGTGGTCTCATTCGACAGGCGTGATTCTAAAGTTTTGTTTCCTTTCATGTCGGTAGCCATCATACTTTGGAACAGTGAGGAACGTGTGTTTGCCGTCGAGTCCTACTTTTCGAACGGATGTTCTGTGATCGCAAACAGAACATGCGCTACTGGGCTCATACCAATCCCCGAGAATTGCATCAAAGGCATTTGCATTCACCTAAAGTCACAGTGTGGTGTGCAATTTCCTCAGCTGGGATTGTTGGTCCCTGGTTTTTTGAAGAAAATGAGGTCACAGTAACAGTGAATTCAGACCGATATGTGAACATGTTGGAGGATTTTTTTTCCCACGATTTGATGAATTGGACTTAGGGCACATTTAGTTCCAACAGGACGGAGCAACGCCTCACACTTCAAGGGCATCGGTGGATGTTTTGAAGGGACACTTCCCTGAGCGCCTCATCTCAATAAGGGGCGATTAGGAGTGGCCAGGCTGCTCTCCCGATTTGATCCCTTGCGATTTTTTTGTGCGTTTTTTTAAATCCCGCGTTTATGCCAACCGTCCAAGGACCCTACAAGACCTGAAGGCCAACATTCCGTCAGAAATTGCCAAAATACCTGCTGATATGCTGGTAAGGGTCATGACAAACGCCAGAAATCGGCTTATTCAGTGTATGGGCAATGGGGGCGTCACCCATTTGATATGATTTTCAAAACTGTGTAAAACATAACTTTAGATATGTACCTACATTATAAAAAAAAATAATAAAAAATTCTGATTCATAAAATGGGTTTTATTGCGTTTTGAAAAAAGGAAGTTATGCTGCCGGACCCTGTATGTTTTTATTCAATTTTGAATAAAAAATTAAAATATATTCGAATTCGGATATAAATTTGCCCATTCATCGTCGATTTGATCTAAATTTTAGTAATTATATGTTACACACTACAAAGAGAAAGAATAATTCAATGTAAATATTTGTAGAAATAATGAAAATGTTGTTCTTCATTGAAAATTTTTTAATTCTCTAGTGAATTAATCTTTTTTAATTCTCTAGTGAATTAAAACACTTTTATTTCTCTTGTGAATCATAGACTGTTTATGAAGGTTGTTATGGAGTTAATAATGTCACTGTCAAAATTGAATAATAGTATATTATTATAGGAGCACATAATGGATGCTATTATTATACGAGGATGGCTTTTAAATAACGAGCGAGCGAAGCGAGCGAGTTCTTTAAGCCATCTGAGTGTACTAATAATAGCTATTATATGCGAGTGAAATACGCTATTTTATTTACATTCATTCCAGAAAATTTTTGTATGCAATATCATAAGTTTTCTTCGACTTTTCTGGGAGTAAATTTTGTGTAGCTTGTTTACCGGCTTGGCGAACTTCAGGGGAAATACAGCACTATTGTCGCTATCGTTTTCCATTTTAGGTTTGGGACGAAAGAAGTGTAAATTATTATTTTCAAACTGACAGACATATATATATATATATATATATATATATATATATAAATATAAACAACTGGCATTGTGATTTTAGTTAATAAAATATATATCATAATTGACAAATAATCGCAAAATAATAACGGTATTGTTTAATAGTTGTAAATAAATATATAAAAAATGACCATCAAGGTTATTTCTTAATATTCATTTAATTTTGGGATCTATATGTCTATATTTTAGAATATAGCTCTGTTTAATAATACAATGTCCTTGCTATTTTTATTAAAGAAAACAAAAAGTAAATACAGAATATAATTACCTTTTAAAACACAGAAAACTGTATTGTTTACAATCTACAGAATTTTACTTATATAGGCTTGTGTTAATAACTGATACAAGTTTATTGTTTGTTGAAAGCACAGGCTATAAGTGATTTACGATTATTTTGAATCGGGTTTGACCATGGAAATGGAAATCCAACTGTTTTATATATGTAATTCCTGTGTGAAACTAAATTTTTAATAGAGATAACGTTATTTTAATTTGAAGCTTGACAATAATATTGCCAATTAGGCAACAACGCCACGTCTAAGTAGCATGGCAGTAACAAACTTTCAACTAAAATAGTTCTACAAATATGTAGGTAATTCATAAATTAAAAAACTCAAACACTAACCTTAAAAATAAATCTTGACCAACCTCTATCCAAAGTAGAAGCGAATACTTTTATATAACTAAAAAGTATTTTTGCTTAAACCAGAACTTTCTTTTTCTAAGCATTCTAAAACAATTTTTCAACTCAAGTTTTACACTGAATAAAGAGTAGTGACAAGAGTCACTTAATTTTGGATATCACTTTCACACCAAACGTCTACCAGTTATGTGTCAGATGCAGTCCGATTCGATCCTCCGCGTTCCTGCCCTCGACGAATGTCCTGGAAGCCATGGCCCCGATCCTGGTGTTCCCATCGTCACTAATGGGCACGGACCCACTCACTTCGGCCCTGTACGCGGGTATATCGGAGTACTGATACCCGCTTATGCCCAACTTGGCACCGCTATTGTAATTCTGGTAATCAATCCCAGCACTGTTTATCCCAGACTGCGTCCTGCTGAGGCCCTGGTCGAAGGACTCCTGACGTTGCAGCCATCCAGTGGCCTGGTGGTTGTCGGTATCGAACAAGGACCCATGTCCTCGCACTGTTCCTGTGAAGGGGCCGTAGCCCGTGGGGTCGCCGATGCTGGCGTAAATGCCGTTCCCTGAAGATGTTTGGAAGTCGTGGCTGTAGAGGCCTTGAGGGCGAGGAGTCGCCACGGCTGAGAAAGCGAGTAGAAGGATGATTTTCAGCATGGCGAGTCTTGAATGGTTCGGTAACGTTGTGTCCTCGAAGTTTATATCCGTTGCAATGAGGAAAAACCGCGCTTTAATCTGCTGGATAATTCCGGAGAGCTTGCTCTTTGCGAAATTGGAAATCCAGCTTATCTTGGGTGCCATGAACTCGGTTTGCAATTAACTCGACTGCACGAGGCAGGGCAGGACTAAGTAATTAGAATCGATACAGCTATAAACGATTATTTTCGCGATTGGTGTGTCAAGGAAAGGTAACTTCTTGTATTGTCTGCTGCCTATGTCTAGAGCGAATTTGATCAAGACGTCATTATTGTTAAATTATGTCCAGGAAATATAGTAATAATCGTGTGGAAGGCTTTGAGCAACAACATGTCTACATACATCTACTGTTTGATGGAAGTATATTGGCGATATGGCGATGTCTTTGCATTTTGAGTCATGATATAAATGGGTAATTTGATAACGCACTAGAAGTACTTATATACGTAGACATATAATTATCAATGGAAGTTAGAATAAAAAAAATTGGCCTTTGGAAAGTGCAGAGGGGTAATTATACTCAACAAAAGTGTAAGCAACAAAATAGAAGAAAACAGGCGGAAATATATAGAAAAGAGAGTCAAGCCAAAGAGGACTTTGTTGAAGATAACAGAAGAGAGTTTTGAAAAACAGTTAAAAACCTAAGAGGAAAATATGGAGAATGAGTATTGTAATACGTACTTTTGTGTTCTATGAATTGTTTGTAAATATTCGATCAGTTATTAGTATTCGTATGATTATGGGCCTTTGATTAAATCAACCGTAGAAATATAATACGTTCAAAATATTGCTAGAATTGAACCGTGTAAGGGACCGGTGATGGCTTTAAAATCTTGGGACCAGTTAACCGAAACTTGCATGTGTGAATGTTGTGAAATCTGATATACCTACCCCAGAGGGTAGCATTCGAACGCAAAAGCTCTTATGTGTTTTGGCATTGTGGATTAATATGGAGTGAAATAATAAGGTCTGCAATAGATATTATTGCTTGGGTAGCTGTGCAATGGAGGTTGTATGTTCTTTTATTGTGCAGCCGAGTTAAACACTGTTTTATTGTTGGTATGGCTGCTGATTGTAGATAGTTTTGTTGTTTGGGTCGCTACTCATGCTTTTATTGTGAGGTTGGTGCACAGTCGGTGACGCTTTAGTGCACTATGTGCCTGGACTACCGATCTTCCGGGAGATGATCTCTGATCCTTGACCTGATAAGCAATTAGCAGTGATCCAGAAAGCGCATCTCGATAGCCCGGGACATGAGGAGTAGCTCATTGGTGTAGTTAGCATTCGGTTAATAAGCATTAGATGCGGTAAGCGTCCGTATTGAAGGATTTTACAGACACATCATCGGAGGTGAACCTGAACATTGTTCCTAAATGAACTACTCTACTAGAAGCTACGTAGGAACGCCGCGGGAGGCCGCACAACCCTCTGTAAGTACAATCACTCCGAAGACGTACTGATGAATGTCGTAATGCAAGTTTATTCTTGTTTGCATGCCTGATTGTGGAATTTTGCAGTTTTGTACTTACGCGCGAGTGTGTGTGACATTGCCACATAAAAGGGCCCGCCGATTACTTCGCTTTCCCTCGGTATCGTGTTCCTGATCCGCAACGCTTAGACGCGAGCCTGTAAATTTATGCATGAGGACCGATCTAATTCAGGAAAAAATAAATTAGCTCCGGACGCCAAATCTATGTGCCTACAAACGTACGAAATATTAAGAGCAAGCATGGAACCAGAGAGGCAAATAAACAACGAATTCTAAAAGTATGGAAGAAACACTGCGCACAAAAGTTCGAAGATGATAACGATATCCGAAGGTAAGAGAAAATTAAGCACAGGACAGTAGATGTGGGGGCAGAGAAAGAAAGAGATGTTGAAATCTACAAAATAGAGGACACAATTAGGCAGTTCAAAATTGAAAGAGTAGCGGAAAGAGATTTAATAGCCTTAGTAATGACAGAGTTCAGTGGAAAAGAAGTAAAAGTATCGATTAAAGAAATATCTCGGGTAATACGTCTTTACAGAAAACTGTTCCAAAATACTGGAGAAACGACAAGAGCATTATTACACTCCAACGACAGACACAAGACCATATTGTCGTTTTACGAACAGTGCTCGAGCAACGATTATAGGGAGGAAGAAAAATATGTGAAAGCACAATTTATTATAACAACTATATGTCAAACCTGGGAAAACTGCTTCCTTAAAGTAATCCTAACTACCAACTACTCGATAAAAATATATATCCTAACTAGTTTGTAGTTTAACTATTTATTTGAAAACTTACAATGAACAATATTCTGAGAAACTACTCTTTGCTACTACGTTATATAGAAAAAATATATTACGTTGAATGAGTAATACACTGATTTCAATTTCAAATTTGTTTAAGACCCTTAAAATTTTACCAAATCGAGAAAAACTAACAAATTCAAATGGTTATTCAGTTCACTTGACATCTGTAAAAAGTGGACCAATGAAAACGTCAGATTTTGTATTTCCTAGCCAACCAAAATAAATTGTAGTGACTATTGTACTTGTACTCAAGTGACTATTTTGAACAAACTAAAATATTTATTGAAATTGTTTACACAAATTTTATTTTAACATGTGTAACTAAGTGTTGAGTCTTTTGAATTTGGAAAATGGGTTTGGTTCACTGAATACTCCTCCGAATATTATTCGCATTCAAAGTTAGGTAGACTATTTTTGGGGTGGTATCACCCATGTCCATTGCGTGTGCAATATTTGTACTCACACTCAATGGATCTTCGTGATATCTACTACTCCAAAATAATAGACATAACTTTGTGTGCTTATAGTATTATAAGTGATAATTTAAAATATAGAATTTGCATTAGCCTCCAACAATATAACAAAGTGTCGAATGTATTGTCCCCAAATCATTTCTGCGAGAAGTGTTTATTGTTATGGAAAATCATAAATAGTTTTCGTTTTAAAGTCGACAAGCATAGCAATAAAACGATAAAGTAAACGAAAGTCCTCCAGAATATGTTCAACAGGCAGGTGAAGCAGGTGAACAACTAGTTAATGTAGTTAAAATAACAGTCAACGTAGTTTAATTAATAAATGCAGTTAAAAACGAAAATAGTTTGAATATCAAAAGTAGTTAGTAGTTACTCATGAATACCGAATTTTTTACAATGAACTCATTGAATATAATGTAAATACTGATAATCGACAAGTAGTTGACTAGTAATTACTTTAACCTTGAAAGTAGCTATAGTAGTAATTTAACTACTACTACTCAAACTTCTACCCAGCTCTGCTACGTATATCTAAAAAGCTACAAGAATGTTATTTTAGTTGTAAACTAAATAATAAAAGAGGTAAGGAGGGCATGCCCAATATACGAATAGATAATTGGAATGATAGATATAGTCTTGCTGGCATGCAGGTCAAAAAGTATGAATACTTTCGAGTTATAAGAATCCCAAGTGGAATATTTGAATAATAAATAGTAAACGGCACAAACAAAGCAAGTACTAAACAATACTATAACAAATAAAAAAGAAGAGAATACAACACAAAACTAAGAATATATAACACGATCTATGCGTTTAGTTTGATGTATCGGTCTAAGAACGAGGTTATAGAAGAATAATAGTAAACTCCAGAGCAATTAAATATCCCATAGCCTAGAGGAATGACAAGGAATAGACTTAGGAATATAGTTATAAGAGAAGAAAACCATTAATTGAGCAAATACAGTCATCTACAATCTTTTTTCAACATGACCCATAGCATGCTGTGACTTCTAATATTTTTTACAGTCTACTAACCCAACCTTAAAATATTACTAACGTCAGTTTTGACAGCTGCTTGAACAACGAACTTTAATACAAGGTTCGTAAAATGTACCTTCCCAATGCCAAAAAATCTAAAAATGAAACTAACCAAGCGATTCATTAGCGCTTTCGTAAATTTAATCACACATTTTTGAAAATAAGCAACCATTTTAGTTCTGAGTTAACTTGCTAACTTCAGTTATAACCAACATCAAAAGCTGGTTTTTAACTAAATTTCTATCTACACTCTTACAAAAATGTATGGTTAGGGCCTGCTTTGAGTCATGTTGAAAAAAGAGACTATACATAGAAAACACTTCATCTGGGTTGGTCTTCAAACATAGAAGGTAGAAGAAATCCGAAACGAATTATGGAAGCACGGTCTAAGGAGAAAATATATATGGGAAGACTAAGAGAAACATATGAACGAAGACTGGAAAATATTGGCAATAGAGCTAGGAAAATGCTTAACATTCAATATTTTCCAAAAAGGGAATACTTTTATTTTATACGTTTTAAAAGAAACCAAGCATTTTCGATTCACGGGACAGCACAAGTAAATTCCGGAGAGACGCAATCATGCATTAATATCTATATACTTCAGACTATTCTTGGCAAGTCTGCTAAAATCAGAATTACAAGTAGGTTTATATTAGGACAGTATTGAAAACGATGAAAAGTTTACGATCAATACTTATCAAAAGTAAACCGCTCAATGAAAAACAACACTTAAAAAATTGTATTTCCTTTGATTACGGGAAATGTTATATTCGTTGAACATCAAAATCTCTAAGAGTTAAAATTGAAAAACAAAAAGTACCAAATTAAATAGTATAGGATGGCAGATCGAGTACGTAATATCACAATAGTTACTTGTCTACCATGTATGGAGATGGGTTATTCCAACACGAAACGAACTGTTGAGTGATGGAACAACCAAGTTTTTATTTTTAAAACTACATATTTGAAGATTAAACTACTAAATGCTGAGGGGTTATTGTTTCAATATTAAGGTACCACATTTCTTACGATCCGAAATCGGCCGCAGTAAAATTTTCGATGCCTTTGCTTAAAGTCCCGAAATTTAAACGATCCCGCGCGCAACGAACCTTTTGATATAGTGAGAGCTAAATCAAAAAGTAGATATACTTTTGACACCAACTGAAGGTGGAAGTCGTCTTCTTCGACCGACGAGCTCTTTGCCCACGGAATTTGCGTGCTTCTAAGTTTCTCTTCGATAGCCGCTTGACATGCTCGTGCTATATCCATATATATAATAGACTTGTCTGTCCGTCCGTCCGTCCGTCCAGGACGCTGTTTCAGCAGCCAAACCGTAAGAGATAGAAAAAAAGTTATTAAAGTTATATGTTTGGAATGGTCATGTCAGGTCAGGAACCGAATTTCAGTCACGTGACACTTCCGGTTTTTGAGAAATGACGTGATTTCCGTCCGTCCGGGACGCTGGTCCGTCCGGGACGCTGTTTTGTCTGTCCGGGACGCTGTTTCAGTAGCCAAACCGTAAGAGACAGAGAAAAAAGTTATTAAAATGATATGTTTGGAATGGTTATGTCAGGTCAGGAACCGAATTTCAGTCACGTGACACTTCCGGTTTTCGAGAAATCACTTGATTTCCGTCCGTGCGGGACGCTGGTCCGTCCGGGACGGTCTTTTTTGTTTTATTAAATGAGACATTTGTCTCACTGGACTGCTAGTACCAACCTAATTTGTCTGAACCGCCGCCTCAAATAAGTGTTTTGTAAAGTGATAGATTCGTTGCAAAGCGAAATAAGCACAGACAGCTTAATATCTTAAGGAAGGTTATTCTTGTGATTAGTTCTGTCTCAGTCTCCTCAGTTTTCCTACGTTTTCTTCCGTTTCGTCCTAGCCCACTCGCTCCTTGGGGCTCGACAGTAAGTTATTGAACCCGGTGCCCTTATAGATTGACTCACAATTGCTTCTACTAATTATCGGTCTAATTAAGTAACTCTTTATGTCCACTACCTGCTCTCTGGCATTTTGAGCTAGTTATTTAATTGAAAATAATAAAGGTTAGGAAGCTACTACAGGGCACTTAAAGTTGCGCTTTACTTAATACTGGTATACCAAAAATTGCATATATATACGCGTCTAGGTCCAAAATAGTTCGGCCGGCTATCAGTTTCAACTCAGTGATTTACCAAATTAAAGCAAAGGTCCAATAAAAGACCTATTCTTCGAAACACATATATTACTACAATAAAACATAAACTTGAAGCTTAGATTAGCTAAAAATAATTTTACATTTGTTAACATTTGCAACCTTAACAATAATAAATAAAGAATAACTGACAGTTCAGAATAGTTCGGCCATTATTGTAATACCTCGTTACGTCCCCTTTATTGGTCACAGCGGCTTTAATTCTTTCAGGCATTGTGTACTATTTCATTAAATTTATTAATAAAATTATTGTGTGCAACTGACATATACAGTGACCGCCAAAAAGTCGGCCTAAAATCCTATTTAGCCACAATCATATATACCAAGTCATTTTTAGTTATTTAGAAAATGGAGTTTTTCGAAATTGTCAATATCCAAAAAGTGATATTTTTCGGAAATTAAGTAAGATTTTAATGAGAGTTTATACCGTGTGAGGTTTTTGATGTGTTACAAGGCGATATCTCAAAAACCGTTTACAATATTTTCATGAAACTTTTGTGAGGTAATAGGGAGATGGGGGAACATATTTAAACATATTTTTGACATTTACCTCCTATCTGTGTTTTGAAGGGTGGGGTGGTAACTTTGGAATTTTAAATAGGATGATGTACTTCTGTTTAGAAAATTCGAATCTACGTAACAAACTACGTATGTCTACAAAAGGTTTTTTGATTCGCTTTTGTTTACGGAATTATGATTTATTAGGTTATAAAATTTAAAAAATGCGAACTAACGCATTTCTATGAAAACGAATTCTAATTTTGAAATAAGTGAACTTGATTTATTGGTAAAATGTGTTTATTTTTTAATTTCTATCACAATTTAGTCACCATAATTCCGTAACCGAACGAGCAAATCAAAAAATGTTTTATACATATACACCCCTCAAAACACAAAAAGAGGTAAATGTCGAAAATATGTGTTTATATGTCCACCCATCTCCCAATTACTTCACAACAATTTCATGAAAATATTGTAAACCGTTTTCGAGATATCGCCTTGTAACACTTTAAAAAACTCACCTGGTAGAGTGTGTTACTTTTACCTAACTGAACAATTTCAATGCCCGAAAACACCTATAATATTTAAAAAACGAAAAATTAATTTTTAGCTAAAGTTAAAAAAAATTAGGTGTTTTCTGGCCTTGAGATTGTTCAGTTAGCTAAAAGTAACCCACTCTAAAAAAATCTCAACGTAATCTTACTTAATTTCCGAAAAATAGCACTTTTTGGATTTTAACAATTTCGAAAAACTCCATTTTATAAATAAGTAAAATCACTCGGTATATATGATAGGACCTAAATAGGTTTTTAGACAAGCAAATTATTGACCTAAAAAGTTTTCTTTGAAAAATCAAAAATAAAAGATTTTACCATATTATGCCCACTTTTTGGGGGTCATTGCATACTTTCACTTTCTGCCGCTGGAGTGCATTGCGCGTATCGAAATAAGCAGAGGAAAGGGGAAGTCCCTGTTAAAATCTTTGTCTATATAAACGTAGACTGTAGATGTATAAGGAATCAGCCAAAATGTATAGAATCCATTTCAACAGGCGAACTTCGAGTGTTGGTCGTATAATAGTCTGGCGGGGTTACGTGGTTAGGGGAAACCTCATTTTTATGTTGGCTTACAACGTGAAGTTGGCGTTGGCAGTCCATGTTTATATACTCAAACGTTAAAATGAATGACATCTTTGAATAAAAATTAGAGAAGTAAATATACTCATACAAAATATGTTGTATCTTACGTCACATTTCAGAGTCGTTTCTTATTTCTCCTTGTATTTCCTGTTATCGCCTTTAATGCGTTAAACTTGTTGTTTGCATTTACTATACGTAGAGGTTCAGGTCAATTTTATCTAAAGCTTTCTGGGCAACTTTTCTCCCTCTTTTTGGAGAAATGGGTCGTTGCAGTGATTTTCCATACGTTTGGTACTGTACTATTCCTTATCATTTTGTCAAATAGTTTGGCGATTGCCTGTGTAGCTCTGTCCCGCCATAGTTTTGTAGCTCATTTTTGATTCCTACGTTTTAGAGCTTTAATAATATTCTTTAAATTCCCTCTTGTGATCTCTATTGCTAGTCCAGTCAATCTGTACATTTCACCTTGCATTAAATCGGGTAGTTCTAATTTCTTTATATGTTTTATATGGTTGAGGCGTAATGATGAATCTAAGTTTTCGATTTCGGCCGAGTGCCGGAAGTACTTAAAATAACCAAAAAAAACGAGAAATTTTCGACCGAAATACGGTTTTTGTCGATTTTCATCCTGAAGCACTGGATTTTCAGCAAAAGTGGTTATGCCGCTTGTTAAAGTAGAGGAAATTCTAAACAATTTAAGACCAGAACGGTGTCTGTAGACCTAATAGTTTTCAAGATACAGCTCTTCAAAGTTTCATACATTTTTCACATTTTGCCATTTTTATGGATTTTAGTCGGTTCTACCTCGAAAGGTTAGTAGTAGTAGAACACAAATAATGTTAAGCAAATCAATCTACATTCAAATTATATATATCCCTAGAACGCATACATCTAAGAAAGTTACATTAACGCATATGTGGTGTCGTATACGACACCACACCTTTTTTTGTTTAGTGAGGCACTTTAACTTTACTATACACCCTTTTTAATATCTGGAAGACAATTTTGACTGCATAGATGCATATTAAAGCGCAAAACGGAAGTTTAAGTTGTTAAAATATTTATTTATGAGTATGAATAAAAACTTACATTATAAATTGGTTTTTAAATCTAAGGAGCTGATCAGGTACTAATATCTACGTTAAACAGTTTTGCCAAATAACTACAGTGTGATTTTTTTAAAACTCAATTGCAGCAGGCCCTGGATAGCCTGATTCAGTTGGCAGTACTGAAGTGTACTGTTGGTGACACTGTAAGTCTATGTCAAATTCGAGGTTAGCAGATTAGGTTTTGCGTCAGTCTGTGCCAAAGCTGAAGCAAAACCTAACCTGCTAGCTTCGAATTTGACATAGACTTACAATGTCACAAACAATACATTTCAGTACTGCCAACTGTATCAGGCTATTCAAGGCCTGCTGAAATTGAGTTTTTAAAAATCACTCGGTAGTCTCTGTTCAGCATATAAATTACACTGCAGGTTATCAGGTTAGGTTTTGCGTTAGTTTTGACATAGACTGACGCAAAACCTAATCTGCTAACCTCGAATTTGACATAGACTTACAGTGCCACCAACATATTATTCATACGTTTGAATTTCCATAGCCCGCAGAGGATCATTTTTTTTTGGATCTCTCGATATTGGCATCATAACCTCAAAAAGTTATTTAATGTCAATTGAAATTAGTTCTAATCATAAGGGTCGCCATCTCTGTTCCTTTTAGTAATTATAGTTAAAATATTATCGAGTGACCTTTGTAATATGTTATTTTGGTTGCATGGACAACTCTATCTGTTCGGCGGCTCAAGTATAATAACTAACTGGCCATCCTATAAACACAGTAGTGATAATTACTATTAACAAATTCCACTTCGCATTACGTTACTATGAAATATATCTACATAAACTGGCAGATGGAAAGTTGTTTCCGACCAACACCTACCGAGAAAACTTGTTACGTGATTGCATAGATGGCGTCATATACGACACCAAGTAAATAAATAACTAATTATAAAGGTTGTAACAATTTTTGGAAATTAAAAATGAGAGGGATATATCAACAATAATCTTCTGGAGAGGTACTGAAAATATGAATATGATAACATCACAGCAAATCACTAAAAACTAGATAGTAAAATAGGTGGTGTCTCATATGACGCCACCTATGCGTTCTAGGGATATAATAAAAATTCTGTCATAAGCTAAGTTGCATTGTAGAATTGTTGAAAAATAACTGTACCTAAAAGATATCTTCTGTATACAGGGTGATTTATAACGGGCGGACCAAACTTCAACAGTATGTTGGGGAGGTCATTTTGAGTAAAAAATGTCATATAAACATAGGTCGTATTCGATTTAGTTACCCAACTACAAGAGACCAAAGTTTTATTAAGGGGCGGGTAAAGGTAAAACCGCTCATAGTAGCCAATGTTTCAAGCGTCATATCTACTACGTATGTGGGCCAACCATATCAAACTTTTTTTTTGTATGATAGCCTGCAGTTTTATCTATCAAACGGTATGGATTTGATGGCAATTTATTGGTAGAACAGGGCATTAAAAAAATATTTTAAAAACACATTGCAATTTATCTCCAAAGAGTTTTTCTTCCAAACAGCTTGTCCAATCTTAGTCTTTTTTATATCAGAACTATTAATTCTTTTTCACAGTTCTAGTGTATGAGATAAAAAATAGAATAAATTCTAAAAAAATGTAAAAAATAAGTTTGAAACTCAAGTTCCCCTTTGTACGATTTTTATGAAATTATCTCATTCGCTAGATATTAAGAAATCTAGGACATTGGCGTAAACAGAATTTGAAATTTATGTTTCGTTTTTGAGCAAAACAGATAAAACTAGAGGCGACGATACATAAAAATTGATGTGATTGGCCCACATACGTAGTAGATATGACGCTTGAAATATTGGCTACTTTGAGCAGTTTTACCTTTACCCGCCCTTTAATAAAATGTTGGTCTTTTGTAGTTGGGAACTGAATGGAATACGACCTATGTTCATATAACATTTTTTACTCAAAATGACCTCCCCAGCAAACTGTTGAAGTTTGGTCCGCCCGTTATAAATCACCCTGTATAGTCCAATGAAATAGTAGAAAATAGGGGAAAGTTTTGGTGTAGTTTTGATATTTAGTTCCTATATGTTGTTTGGGTCGCTGAACACAAATATCAGGTTTGCCAACAAAAATTTTGACCGAAAACATGTTTTTTTAAGCAAAAACAGTGTAAAAACCCGATTTTTTTAAGTTTTTCTAAAATTACCCGAAAGCTATCCATTTTTCGTAAATGTTGAACCTATATGAAACGAAAGAAAATAAAATTTTCTACATTTTATAAGGTCGAGTTTTTTTTTCTTCGATCAATCGTTCAGCCGCGAGAGCGCCGCGAAATTATAGTCCAGTCGAATGGTAGAAAATAAGGGAAAGCTTTGGAGTCTTGATATTTGGTTCCTATATGTTTTTTGGGTCGCTGTACGCGAATATCAAGTTTTCCAACATTTCATTTATGAAGATTCATTTCATATACCATTTTTGATTTACGAAAAATGGATAGTATTCGAGTTACTTTGAAATAAACTGGGATAATTTCCCTTTTTTTGCTTTTAACACCTAATTTCGCGGCGCTCTCGCGACTGAACGATTGCTCGGAGAAGAAAACCTCTAGTACATAAAATGTAGGAAATTTTATCTTCTTTCGTTTCATATAGGTTCAATATTGACGAAATTGGATAGTTTTCGAGTAACTTTAAAAAAACCAAAAAAATCGTTTTTTAAGACCGTTTTTGTTTAAAAAAAAACTTGTTTCCGGTCAAAATTATTGTTGGCAAACCTGATATTCGTATACAGCGATCCAAAAACCATATAGGAACCAAATATCAAAACTCCACCAAAACTTTCCACTATTTTCTACCTTTTGACTGAACTACAACTTCGCGGCGCTGTCACGGCTGAACGATTGATCGGAAAAAAAACTCTACTTCATAAAATGTAGGAAATTTTATCTTCTTTCATTCCATATAGGTTTAACATTTACGAAACCAGTTCTTCGGGCTTAAAATTGACGAAAACTGAAACAAGGTCCAAAAGTTTGGATTTTTTTGGTGATTTGAAGTACTTCCGGCACCCTGCCGAGGTCGAAAACTTAGATTCATCATTAGGCCTCAACCATATAAGATATATAAAAAAATCAGAACTACCCGATTTGATGCAAGGTGACACCCCCTTTTGATGACAGATTGACTGGACTATGCACCAAGGTTGCTATCTTTTAGTATCATCTTCCTGATATAAGTTTTGAAATATTATTTATAATGTCTAGTCTAGACCTAGAGTATTTAAGCGGTTATAGTTTAATATATTTTTGTTAAACAAACATAATATTTTTAACAATAAGCGTACTCTTGTGTTAAAACTTCTTCTGCTTACTGCCATCTACATCTTATCGAAGTTTTCAGTAATAATAGGACGAGAGGTCAAAATATTTCCGAGAATAATTTTTACGGCTCAGATACGAGTTTATGTGACGACTTTTCTAAAACTAAAATCCAAGTTATTTTTCTCTAAAAAATAGTTACAACAAAATTGCTGAAATAAAGCTCCGCGAAATATTGTCACTAAGATAATCGTTCGAATGGTAGTTTATTTTTAAATTGAAGAATGGCATTGGTTGACAATGACACCAGTTAAATTGTAGTGGTTATAGTGGGTTCAATTTTTAAAAAATTCCTAAGAAAGCATCACTTTCTATTGTAAATTTGTAAAATACCTATAATCAAACATACCTGAATGCTGAAGGTTTTTAGGACTAGCTACTTTGGCTGTGTTTGAATCTAAACGGTTTCGCATTTTCGATATCTCACAGTGGTAATTGCTAATAAAACTAGCAGTCCATTTGGTAGCTTTGACTATTTTTATAGCAGTAGAAAGAATACAACTTTAGCCAAACATTAATACTAGTCTACAATAGGTTTCATTCTTGTCGCCCAATATTTGTGTTTAAAGAAAAGCAACTGCTAATGAATATAGAAATTTTTAATTTCCTTTATACAGGGTGTTGTGGCAGTCTACATAAAAATTTTAACTAGCGATAGAGCTCGTCAGATTGAACAACTTTTCTATTTATCGTTTCTCCTTTAATTGTATATTTTTGCAATCATGTATACTACGTAAATTCGACGAACCGCTTCTTCAGCAAAGGTGAACAACAGAACTACACTACGGTCAGTTACAAGGTACGTTAGTGACTATACGTTAAATAAACGTTTTATCAGTAGTTTTTGTTGGTTTACATTTTAAAGACATGTTTTTTTTGTGTTTTGTGTGATGAAATTAAAATATTATTATAAGCGAGTATACATTTTTCTAGTAAAGTCAATATGAATTTTAAGTTTTGAAGGTGTTTTCAGCTATAATACTATAAGTACTCAAAGTTATATCGATTATTTTTGAGGTAGTAGGTATCACGAAAGTCCATTGCGATTGGGTATAAATAGGACGAGTTGCGGACACTATGGACATGAGTGATACCACCCCAAAAATAGTCTACCTAACTTTGACTACGAATAGTATTCGTAGGAATATTCAGTGAACCAACCCCATTTTTCAAACTAGAAAGACTCAACATTTAGTTACACATGTTAAAAAACCATTTGTGTAAACATCTTCAATAAATATTTTAATTTGTTCAAAATAGTCACTTGAGTGCTAGCACAATAGTCACTGCAATGCGGTACTAGTACAGCAGTTACTACAATTTATTTTGGTCGACTATGAAATGCAAAATCTAACGTTTTCATTGGTTCACTTTTAATAGATGACAGGCGAACTAATCAGTCGAAACAATTATTCAGGAAAAAGTTGTTCAGTGTCATGAGATCCCCGTGTGGTTCAATTCATTAAGTGAATTTCCATAACGCTATATATTTCAGCTTCTATTTATTGTTTTGTAACCAACTGCAAAGAAAGTTTCTTCCTAAAATATAGTTTAAAAAAATTTCTTACTGCCAAAATTGTCTATAATCCGCCCCTGAACAAGTTATAATAATATTAATAGTACGTCAACTTTGACTCGCGTTCTTTAAGCTCTAAATAGCACATTATTAGATATGTTTGTCGTAAAATATTGTGTTGCTGTTTCTTTTATCATATCTAGTAGTGTGTGTACCTGATAAAATATTCAGAAGACAACCTCCTGACCTCTATGTCATCTGTTCCGTTAGGATATTTATTTAGATACGAACCACTTTCAATAAATTGATAATGCCTTGCCTTTTGAAAAAATTACGGGTGACTAAAATTAGCGAATGAAACAATTTGTTGAACCAATTATGTGTTCTAGTTCACTGCTAAAAAAATAGTCGACTTTCTTCATTTAGCGTGTGAGACACTATTTTCCTATTGCGTCAATGTCACCATTTTAAGCATTTCCATTAACTTTCGTAAACAGCTGCTCATCTATATTTTTGCATAAACAATGGGCTTTTACTAAACGAATGTTTTGCACTACTTTCTATTAACGTAGTACAAATATTATTTCTATGTATTACAAAGCACGATAGCTCTAAGCTGTTTAATATCATTAACGTAGATTATTTGTTCTGTGAAGTTATTTTAAAACTTATTAAAAGGTGGTTTGTGTTATGAATATGTATTTAGTGTAACTCAAACCAATCGATTCTGTCTAATTATTAAATCCAGTTTAAACGAACATTATGCAGCAAAAACTAAGTCTACCTCAGTTTGAATCATTAAACCCATTTTCGTTCAGTTAAAACGACTGTAAATAGTGAACGTTGATGGTGTTACTCGTATCTCGCTTAAAATATTAGTTATGCCTCATTTATTCTTCTTAGAGAGAAATTCATTTAATTGTTTGTTAATTTGAATAAAATTAATTTTAATTTGTTTCAAACAACTTTATAGCTCGTCAAGAGGACTGCTTCTTTGCTCAAATTTTTACTATAGTTTAAACGGCTAATTCTTGTTATACTCACTTTTATCATGCTGAAACGAGTCATAATTTTATTAAAGAATTTTTTATCTTTTTACTCCGTTATGTTGCCTGCCGAGGCAAATATATTATACAGGGTGACTTTAATAGTTGTGAAAATATTTTAACTGGTAAAACAGGACAGTAAAATAGCATGATTAGCCCAGTTATGTTTAATAGAAAAACGTTTAGTTAAAAAAGTAGTTTAAAGTTTTCATTAAAAAGTTTGAGAGCCACAGATAAGTTTGAATAAATGGAGACTTTCTAAAATATGTATTTCACCTAATAAAAGAACATCAGCTTCTTTTTGCTCCCTAGTTTGTTGCTTGTAAAGAGCGTATTCTTCTTCTCCACCTGCATTTTAATAGCATTTTATACCTTTTTCAAATTATCTTGATTTATTTGGATATTATCTTCAAGGGCCGTTTCAGTTGTAATATATTCTGTGTACTACTGTCATGTGAATTATCGCCATCTGGGGTTCAACCAGGATCTAAATAAATGGAAATTCTTCTAGAATTCTATCCTTTTCTTAAAGTTCTAGTTGTAGACAATATTTCTAACACACTTTCTGCCATCGAATATACCTCTCTAACACACTTTCTGCAATCTCTTCTAACAAATAAGATGCTTAGATCTTTTGTCATTTCCAGGCAGTACAAACTAACCTTAAAACTAAAACTGCAATTAAGGGGATTACATTTAAATTCTGGTAGGCAGATCATTTTTGACGTATCTTTGTAGTTTCTTATTGTTAATGAATGGCATGGTTCACAAGGTTCACTGCGAAATTGTTTGGGTGTATACTCAGTCAAATTTTTTCCTTGTCTGTTCGCTACTATGCACATTACCTTCGATATGCAACAGCGTAAAATAAAATTTGAACCCCCCAAATATAAAAGAGAAAATGTGTAAGCTGCCAAAAACTAGGATACATTAAAAGTTTTTGCATTTAAAACCACGATTCGTTAAATGTGCAGGAGATCAGTCTACAGACTAATCTTGACGAAAAGAAAGAATTCGTAATGTCCAATGTATTTTATGTGCAGAAAATTATTCTGCGAATTAGAAGAAATGTTTGATCTATAGAAACTCCTAAACCGACAAAAACAACCATCATATGCTTTGGCTGATGTAGTGTAAATGCCAATCACAAGTCAACCGAGAACAACGAGTTAATGCCGACCTACCAGTTTGACTTAATACTGATGGACACCATAACAGAGCAGATGCATCGAGTGATGCAAAAGATCAATATAGCTTTTTAAGGCAAGCAATACTGATTTGTAGCATTTCTAGGCATCCCAGAGACTACGAGTTTAGTGCAATTCTCTATCTGAACTATTTTCTTGTCCTTGATTCTCACTTACACAACGGATACTTTCTAATAACATTTTAAATTGAGTACACGGGACTCTTCAGTAAATAACGGAGTACCTCAAGGCAGTGTCCTTTGCCATTATAGTACATTTTAAACACTATGCCAGTCTTAGTGCTCCTATTATTTCTTCACAAAAATTACAAATAAATGTAACCGCAAACCAAAACTAGTTAAAAATTTGAGAACAAAAGCGCATAAATGCAGGCCCTTCCATGTAACCTTTACCACACCAAGAGAAACCAGTCCTTCAGTATATATAAGCAATGGAAAACTTCCTCAACTTTTAGCACCTTGGGCGCTACATTGACAAGAGACTTACCTTGCGCGAGCGGATTGTTAAGTTATTTTCCTTCGTGCATCCACCCTACGAGACAATTTCATTTTCGATCTTTTCTGTGAGCTTACCCCTGATCATCTTTTAGACGCAATTGTGAGCGTGATGCAGCTTGCACCCCGCCATACCGCTGCCGAGGCATCGGGGATTTTCTTGGTGTCTTGTACACCGCGCGCAAGCGGGAAGAAGTGCATCTACATTTATGACTCTCTGCTCCGAGCAGTTAAGCTGTTAATCCTGTAAAATAGCGCTCGTCGTCGATGGACCGCTGAAAGTATCCCGCCAAATTTTGCCCGTCGATATCGTAAAAGTTATACATTTTAGTTTCATGGACGCTCGGCGACCGGCTGCGGTTTACATTCTCGAGCCAGCAAATCTCGCTCAACTCGTGACGGCTACCGAGCTAAGTAAATTATCTTTTAATACTTCATATTTGGCATGCGCAAATACTGCCAATTTAGTACAAGCGATAAGTAATTTTGCATGTTGCAAAAAAAAAAATTGGAGCGTATCCCTGCTAGAACTTTTCCCAGGCAAATGCATGTGAAGTTTTTGATTATCGCGCGACATCACGCCACGAGAAGCACTTACAATTCTTAGAAATTAGGCTACTCTTCTTTGTTGTGGTCGCAGCTGCAAGGCTAGCTCATTTAAATGTATTGTTTAATAGTATCTTATTGGAGTTCTTAAATTCAATGTATGATTTCCATTTGTAACGTGTTGCGTATATTTTAAAGTCAGATAAGCTATTTCAGAAAGCATAAAAGAAGGTAAGTTTTTAATTCCTGGAGTTGATCACAGAGGAAGATTTTATTGAATTTCCTCAGTACATCACAGGCAGACAAAACACCAGCTGCCACTATTTAATAATATGAATTTGTCCCCTTATCTTTCGAGGTACAACTGCCTGCCTATTGCAAGTGAACCCTCTTCTAATTCAATCGAAGGCCCGCCCCTCACGCTGGTCTCTCTTTAAACCTGTCACCTCTCTTAAACATGGTTGCTCTATCTCGTATGACTCATTATTAGACCTACTTCGAAATTCAGATTAGCCGCTTTTTGTTCTACGTATTTGATGTTTGTTATTTCTTCTTGCAGTTATCTCTTACCCTTTTTTCCTTGTTCAATGCTATTTTAGACGAGACATCTTTAATTACGGCTGTTATTTTCTTATCGTCTTCTTCTTTTGCCCTTATATTCACTTAGAATAGCGTTGTTGCTTAAATTTTCTTTGTATTTCTTTTTATTTGCTGTTATGTGGTTTCCTTTTGACGCAGATTTTATTTTTGTATTTTTTGCCTATCAAGTTTTCTGTTGGTGACTATTCTGTTTCTCACTAATAATGTGATCACCTTCCGTATTTATTTTATTGAGCACTGACACGTCTTCATGTAGATGTTTGTGTAAGGATATGATAAAAGTTGATCGGGCTCTTCGTTCGTCGATCAGGACTTATTCCTACCCAATTATTGTTGTTTTTGTTTTCAAACAAAATGTTCATGTTTTGGGAAGACGTTTTTAAAAATTGTGCATGGGAAGATAAAGGATTAAACATAAATTGATAGATAGAACCGCCAGTGCAGACCAACAGCGGGGAAAATCATGAGAAGAGCCCTCACTCCTTTAAATCGACCGATGATACAAAAAATAATTAACAACAATTGGCAACAGAAATCGCAAAACAGGGGACAATGAGAACAGTTGGAGGCTCATATTTAAAAATAGAAACAGCTAGACGATGATGAAAACTTGAGTCACCATGGTGACGCTGTAGTTGCATTTTCGCGGCATTTCCCATAAACAAAGTTAATGTTGCTTTTCTCTGCGCCTTTAAGCATCACTTACATTTTACAATTATTCAAGCTTTATTACTAGTTTTTAAAGTTACAGCTGTGAGAATTGACTGCCAACTACATTAATGTCATGAAAGAACAACTGTTTGCTGAACCTCGATTTGCGATTCAGTTTTGTAAATAGAGGCAAAATGAATAAAGGCTTATAATTATTGTTATTATACAGTGTGTCTGCTTAAGTTCGCACCATGTGGAAAACTTTTTTATTATTAATTTTACGAAAAAAAGTTATTCTTTATAAAAAGTTCTGCATGGTCCAAAACTTAAAATTCAATCATCAGCTATTAATTTTTTAAGCCGTATACGAGGAATGTCAAAAAAATATGAATTCTGCTCAAGAGTAAAGTACCTTTATTTGTGACAATATCGAAAATTGTTACTAAGAAAAGTTGATTAGAATCGAAAACTACGTTCAAATATCCAATTACACCTATCTACGATAAAAATCAGTTTTTGTTATTTTTCACATTTTTTTTAAGTTGTTTCATATGGAAAATCATCAAAATAATGCAACATAGAAGTTACGAGACGTAAAGGTTATCAATGTTTCAACGAATAACGAAATAACTGAAAAAAGTTTCCGACATTGTCGAAAATCAAGTTTTCCATATGAAACAACTTAAAAAAATTAGAAAAATAACAAAACCTGATTTTCATCGTAGATAGGATATTTGAACGTAGTTTTCGATTCTAATCAACTTTTCTTAATAACAATTTTCGATATTGTTACAAATAAAGGTACTTTACTCTTGAGCAAAATTAATATTTTTTGACATTATTGAATTTTAAGTTTTGGACCATGCAGAACTTTTTCTAAAGAATAATTTTTTTTCGTAAAATCCATAATAAAAAAGTTTTCCATATGGTGCGAACTTAAGAAGACACACTGTATATTGCTATCAACAGATTTGAGTAGCTTTTATATTACGCATAATAATTAATGGTAATTAATAACATAACCAGCAAAACAAATATGTATTATAAGAATGTCCAGTAAATGTAATAATTTGAATTTCAGAATTGTCAAGAAATAGCGTAGACCATGAAAATAATTGCATAATGACGTTTTTTAATAGTTTTATCTTTGCTTAAATCATAATAAAATCGGACCAGGCTTGGGAATTCATGTAACAGAGTAAAAACTGTAAACAAAACAATTGGGGTAACTTCTTCGAAAGCTTTAGTTGTAAAATTGCCAAGCTGCCCCAAAAATCAAGTTAGTTTATTTGTTAAGAAATACCCAAGTTAATTAAAAGTGTTGTTTAAATAAGTGATTCTGTCCTGGGTCACTTGTGGGAGTTTTGCCTTGCATTGGGATTCGGCACAGGTAAATACAAGGCGTCGGTGGTCCAGTGGAAGCTGTGTTTTGGGCATATTTTACGGAAGTCCATCCAGCTTTATAAGTTCCTATACGAACGCATAAGAGAGCAGTGGCCGTGTAGCACAGCGGAATACAAGATTTGAGGCCTCAGCTTCATTGGAAGCTGTTCCAGAGGTATCCGAGAGGATCAGCCGTTTACTAGGTGGGTTCCAGCGCAGATTTGAGCCTTACTAACTGCAGGCAAACAACAACGAGTGGCCCAGAGCATCGTGGGAGTTCCAGCGAAGGGCAGATAGCCATATTTCCAAGGAGAAGCAATAAAAAGGCCAAATTTGCCTCCTAAAAGTGTTAGATTTGTGAATGTGCTTTCTTAGTGTCCTTTGCCGTGGCACTTCCGGTTCGTGGCGTAAGTAGAAGTGTTTATAACGCAGAATGCCTACATTTCATTGTTATAGCATGGCAACAGCGTTAATTGCGTGGACATCGAGACATTAATTAAAAATTGTCAGCTTGTTTACGTATTCTCGAAACAAGGAAACCATTTTGGTTTAGTATTTATCTCCATCAGTTAAAAATATAACCCAGTTGTCAAATCCCATTAGAAAAATAGCGATATACAGAGTGGTTACAATTAAATCTTTATTTTAAAATAGGACCTAAATAATTAATGATGAAAAGCAAGTTCATAGTAGCTTTAATTAGATGTAGCGATCTAACCCTAAGAGAGAGGGACTTAATTATAAGTTTAGTCAACGCGAAGCACATTATTTATACAAAGTAGGGAATATTAGGGATCATTTTCAAAAAACAAACAATAATAAATATACAGACGCCCTTCATGAGGCATACCAATATATTGCAATGAGCACATTTTAAGTTTTTAGAATCATAATAGCAATTAATATTATTTCAAGCATTTCAAATGTTATTTTATAAAATATTCCAGAAATGTGCTAGTTTAATTTGTGTAAATAGTATAAAATGGCATTGGCCTTGATAGTAATTTGTAAAACGGTATTAAAAATAGTGTTAGCCTTGATTTTAACAAAATGTAAGGTAGAGTAGGCTTCGAAATAACGCAAAACAATGTAAGATCGAAGACAAATAATATTGGGGAAAGAAATTCAAATTGTGAGCTGGGTTCATTTGGATTCTTCAACAAAGAATTGTTAATTTTTGAATATATACCCTTTTGCCAATCCACTGAGCTTTAAAATTAATTGAATATCCTGTGAGTATGCTGTAGTAGAGTGCATTGATTCGTAGCACTACTGCAAAAGTATAAAAGTGTTTGATTGGTGCGTCGATCGGTAGCTAGTATTTCGGTCGCTATTTTGGAGGTCCTAGCAGATTAGTCGGAGGCCCTGGAAGCTGGAGCTAGGAAGTGACCTTCATAGAAAGTAGTGGAGCTCTAGGTGTGGGCAACGGTGTGAGCTGGAAGCAGTTTTTGAGTCGCAGCGGTCGAGCTAGAGGAGTCGTTCTGCAGGACGTTCCGCGCCTTGGATCGGCAGACCAACGCAGAAATATGGGGTCAAGCATCGTTAGACTTTGTAGAAACTCGAATTAAGCCCCATTTTCTATTCAAAAAGCAACAAAATGGTCAGAAAACTTCACCCTAAAGGATTGAATTTGATGGCGTCGGTTTTATGAGCCCTTGCGGCACTAGCGTCCTCTGAGTGCTTTTTGTGTGTGACGTGTAATTACTTACGGCAATTGTTATCACCTAGGTAACGAACTAGTTTTTGCGAATTGTGAAGTTGGATCGCCATATCTGAGTAAATTTTCCTTATAGTTAAATAACATCCTGTATGGTAGCTATCCCATTAGTTAGTTCACCATTACACAAAGTGTTTACTTTTAAATTATTAAAAATAATACCACCATAATTGAATTGATAGCAAATGTATTTTTCATAATTTATACAAATCAAACTAATACTTGCTAGGGCGTAGAGACCCGACGCATATGAGATTAGAGTCATTTATTCTACGCATATTTAAATAAATAAATAATAAACAAAACCACAACAATTATTAAACCTAACAATATCTATTTTAGTTAATGTTAGGTGTATATGTTCCCACGATATGTGTATGTTAGGTTGCAATCCAAAGAAGTAAGGGATTTTAAGTTATATGGCGCACTCTATAGGGATAATCGTCAATTAATCAGAAAGACTCTGTTTTTAAATTTGCGCCCGTAAAGTGTAAAAATGACTTGTAAAGAATAAATTGTCGATGAATTTCAGAAAACTCCGGTAGAGTGCTTTATGTTGTATTAAAGACCATTTTAAAGGGTTTATGTATTTCCAGTTGCTCAAATCCTAAAATATTATCTCTCCAACGAACAGAGTGCAAGAGCAGATATTTCAACCGATCCGAACGGTTTCTTCTCGTTACGTGAACTTTTCTTCCCAACTCCTAGACACGCGGAAGGATGCGCTAATCATAAATATAAACTTGGCTAACGGCCCTTAAATATTAGTTAGACTGGCTGCGAGCGGAACTTTGAAATTCTTCCACTTCACAGAAAAACCAATCCGCGGGTGTTTCTCGTTTGCATCGGCAGCATAAATTCGGCGCTTGGCCGGCGAGCGAATGTGAAGTTTGCATATTTCCGAGCACTTTTCTGCTTTCAATCACAACTTCATCATCATATTCGGGTTACTCGGAGTTAATTTTAAGTTCGGAACTTTTAATGCTGTGCAGCTCCGGCGCTCTCGCCGCAGGTAGGCGCCGCGAATCCATCAATAAGTCAGGAACGTGCTTTGGAGAGCTCTGAATTAAAGCCGCACCGATTATTTTAGCTGGCCGAATAAAGTCTGGCATTCATAGTTACATATTTTTGTCGAGCAAAGCCCAGAGCGTGGATGAAAACTCACAGAGCAAATAAATCCATACCTAGTCTATAAATAGTAAATAACAGTTGTTTTGGCCCATATGATGTACTAGCTCATTTACATTCTTTGTTGAACGGGTCACGTTCCCTATCTTTTATATCATTTTATTTCATACTGATGTCAAAAATGAAATTTTTCGGATTATTTATGGTACAAAAAATGGAACATTAAAATCCTAGTACTTTAAAGTAAAATTTTAAAGTTCAAGTACTTTAAAATTTTACGTCAGTTGTTGGCATGAAATTTGAAATGATTTACAACTTTTTATTTAAAATTTATTAAACTTGCAGTATGAAAAAAATCTGCATGAAGTGGACAGAAATAGAATAATTTAACAAAACATTTCTTCCGATGCAACAGAGGGGATATTTACATTAATAATAATTGTAGCCGATAGATGAGAACAAGTCAAACATGGTCTCCAGCCTCCTATATGCTTTAAGTGCTCAGGTGATGTTAAAAATGTTAATGTCAGCCTGCTATGTTAACTTTCCTCCAGTATAAATTCGGCGCGTACGTTTATGAACTCAACGACAACGCAAGTGACAAACGAAGCATAAAGTGCACACCAGTAACAAGCGAGAAGGTGCAGAATTAAGTGGCAGACAAGTAGAGAAGCAACACGTGTGCTAATGAAGGGCGCTTCATCTTGCGTAGCATTCGCAATGTAAAAACGCAGTGGAAGTTTGTAGAAATTTCCTTTGTTGCATAATCGGTGTTTGACGGGATTAACATAAAATTTAAACGAATTACAAAGGGCCATGGAATGGACCCTGTGGATTTTTAGACCGGCCAACTAATAATTTTCGTAAGTAATTTTTATCACCGGTTTTCCTAATACCTGTCATCCTGGTGATCATCGTTGTATGCAAGCCGTACTTCAGGTCACAATCCCCGTATCTCTGCCGTGCAGACAACCATCTTCGTGAGTCAGCCGTGCTCCAAGTTTAAAATTTCTCATATTTGCCGTCAGGCGACCATCTTCCTGGGTCAATTGTGCCATCCATCTAATCCCAACTTTTCCGTCGTCAGGTCGACCCCCATGTCTGAACAAAACCCTCCCATCACACTATTGTGGATATTAAGCAAGCTGAAACCCTCTAAACCTCGCTGCAGACACGCCTTACGTTCATGTCAGTATTATTAATCCTGAATTGCATTATACTTAGTGTTTTTCTTGAAAGCTTACACACAGCTTGCAGTTTATGCACGTCTCTACCTCCTTCCGCTAGTAGCTAAAACTTATATATCTTTATAATTATAAATAAATCTAATATTATTTGCCTGTGTGTGTTATTCGAGGGTTCACCTTACGAACACCGGGTATAAACTTCTCCCCGTCAGAGAGGGCAGACATTATTGCCAATACACAAGTTTCATTTTGGCTAGCTTAATAGGTTTTATAAATCACAATTTGAAATCCGTAACGTCATCGTAAGGGCCATTTTTCTAAATAATAGTAAACTAGGTAGCGGTTAGTTCCAGCTACCGTCGAATATTTTCCCGTGTAGTATTGTGTGTTCAATATACATTTTCATTTATGCCATGACATTTGCTTGTACAACCGCATGCAGGTGACTTTGTGAGCGAATCAAGCATTATCACGTAAGGCAAGGCAAGTTGGTAGTGGTCCTGATCTCCGCCGAGGCGGTTTTTCTCTGGGTTAGGAGACATCCGCCATCTGTTAGGTGGGGTTGGAAGTCCAGATAAAATGTACAGCGACGCCTATAAGTGGCCTAACGGCTGTTGGCTGAATACAAAAAAAAATAAATAAAAATAAAAATAAATTTTTTAACCCAGTGGCTTCCTGAAAATGAATACTACATACTATTTACGTTCCACCCGAGCTTTTATTAGACAGAAACACGCATTCAAAATGGACCCACGCCTGTGTCCCATGGTGTGTCCGAGAGAAAATAGCTTTATCTAAAAACCGAAGATTTGGTATTATTATGTTAAAGTGGTAAATATGTGCACGTCAGCATTAGGTAAATGTAAGCATTTTGTGCACATAAAGGCGAAGATGATATTGAAGAGCTCTAAGTTAGAAAAGTTACGAAAGTAATCAATGAGCAAGGTTATGGGTGATCTGGATCAACGAACAATGTTGGAGAGGGTTTTCTGACAAGCATCCTAAAGGACTGGCTGGTTTGAACGAGAAAACTATAGTAAAGTTACCCACTTTTCCTTTAATCCCGAAGATGGCTAGAATAAACATGGTAGAAGTGAAGAAAGTTAGAGCGTTCGTTACGCTAGAATGAGTTGCACGTGCCGTAATAAAAAGTGTAAAAAGCCTTCATAGAGTAACGACAGCAAAAGCTGTGCTGGAAGGTGCGAGGTAAGAAAAATAAGCTTCTCCAACTTTATAATTACTAATGGAATCAACCATGAATGAAGGTTGATATCTTAAAACCAACAAGAGCGAAAGGAGTAGAACTGTACTAGAAATGCGATCACATTAATTCGCATTAAAAAATTTCTTAAATGAATGATATAGTAGCAATAATCATGACATATTAATGAGGTAAGTTGCGCCATTCAACAAACAAAAAAATTAAAATAGCACAACCATGCTACCCAATAAAGTATATAAACCAAGCTAATAGATGGTGACGAAAGCAGTTCTACGACTAAAATACGTTTTAAGGCATCTTGACCTTCTAGAGATTGCTCACGGTAGCTCAAAGGAGTTGGGCGTGAGTTTTGCGCAAAGCGAAGGTAAGTGGTTGTGTAGATAAAGTGAGCGTCATGACACTGAGGAGGTGGTTGGCGTGGCAGAAATCCAAGCACAAATGAAAGGACATATGGATCGATATCAGGAGGAACAAAAACTGAGATTTGACCACAAAAGAAATAAGTCTCAGCCGTACCTCGTAGGGGAACTTGCACTGCTTCGGATTACGAGTACTCATGCTACAGGAACAAGCCATAAACTCCAATCGAGATGGTGAGGTTCTTTTCGGATTTTGTAGGAAAACGGCCGGTATAAAGTGTTAGACATCCCCGGCAGTAGTCGCTCTCAGTTGAGGTATCACAGCGTAGCTGGTCGATAATATCAGACCATGGATTCGATTCGACTAGGAGAGTCGGGTGATCGTAAGGGTCAGGGGTATTTTGTGATTATCTTGCTATGGGCTTTCGGTGGTGACGCACTTTGTGGTCAAATTAACAGGTAACATTGGAAACATAAGTTGTGGTCGAATGGTAGAAATATTCACAACATATGCCTGGGGTCACTGCGGGCGTAGTGGTGACGTGACTAAGTCATTAATTATTATATTTATAAAAACTTTTTATTAATTAATAATAAACTGGGCCTATTGTATTCTATTAGGTTATATGTTGGATTGCTATTAATCAAGGAGTTCAACCTGGCGTGTTCATCTTTAATTCCATTTTATTTGTCAAGGCGCTCTGTTTCAGACATTTTGTACAAGTTTCAGACTCCCGTGTCGTGTTACCTGAGTGAGCGCACTCAGTTCAGTCAGGAAAGGCCGTGTTAAGAGCAAGGAAGCTCTGTTTACGAGATCGGCACGTTCAAGGAAGTCGCCGGGTCTTCGGGCTGAGAGAAGCATTTTCGAGAAAGGTCATTCGCGGTCAAGATTCGAACGGGAACGCTTCGAACACCAAAATAGCATACATCTGAATTAAACTGCATTCTTAACTATTCGGCAATTATATGCCTTTCGTTAACACAACTTTTGTTTTAATTGCTTAATAATTTAACATATTGCATTTTCTATTTTAGTTACTCTTCTGGCAAATAGAATTTGCACCTTTTCCAACTCATAGAATTGCCACGTTCCATACAATTTCAGGCTACCTGAAGAAGAAATAGATAGCAATTTTAAATATACCATAAATACGAGTCAATATGGTTTAATATGTTATAGACATATCAGTAAAGTAACTGAAATACGCAATAAATTAACGTCACAACACGATAGCGTTTAGATCCTACCGAAATGGGGTCACTATATCTATATACTTAAAAACTAGTTACGCCCCAAATGTTCAGTATGACGTAGTACAACGGCGTTGGCCAAAACGAATTTTGATATTTTAAAATTTCCGATACAAGACCCGAGACCAAGACTAGCGGCCAAAACAACATCCGCCGTAAAAAATACTGAATACTTTATAGACAAAATTAAACAAATTGACATAGCTCCGAATGCCATGATGGTGAGCTTTGTCATAGTAAGCCTCTTCACAAATATACCAAGAGATGACGCATTAGCAATCATCAGAAACAGGCAGAAATTGGATGACACACTTGTCGAACGCACAGATCTACAGGTAGATACAATAATGGAGCTGTTAATGATCTGCATTAAGACCACATACTTCCAAGCAGACGAGCAGTTCTACGAACAAGAGGTCCGAGTGGTCATGGGATCTCCACTATCTCCAGTAGTCAGTAACATCTACATGGAAGACTTTGAAGAACGAACTATATCTCAATATGAGAACAAGCCTACTCTATGGCTGCGATACGTACATGATACGTTCGTAATATGGCACCATGGAAGAGAGACACTGGATGGCTTCCTGGAACATCTCAATAATCAAGCTCGATCAATTAAGTTCACGATAGAAATAGAATCGGAAGGCAAACTCCCATACCTAGACGTACTAGTCCAGAAGAATGGTGACACGGTATAAACGAAGGTTAATCGAAAACCAACCCATACGGGGAGATACCTACACTATGATTCTAACCACCACAATAGCGTGAAACGTGGCGTTGCGAGATGCCTATATAGTCGAGCCAAAACCATATGCTCGGAGGAAGAAGACCTTAAACGGGAAATTGAGAAAATCACAGAAATGCTGCAAGCTAATGGCTACCCAAAAAGAACTCTAAACCAAACGCTAAAAGAGATGGACGGAAATACAACACCGGCAGTGGATGACAAAACGGAGACAACAACCACTGCCGTAATACCATACACCCGAGGAGTTTCCGACAAACTGAGAAGAATCGGAAACAGATTCAACATAAGAGCTGCCTTCAAGTCCACAACAACTCTTAAGATGCATGATGACGCATACCAAGCCTCAGAACGAAGATCAGAGTTCAAAGAACTGTATCTACAGCATACCGTGGGAGTGTGGAAGACAATACATAGGAGAAACACAACGACCCCTACGAGTGAGATTATCGGAACACCGAAAAATTATTAGAAAGGGCGAAACCATCAAATCCAAGATCGCAGAACACGTTTGGAACGAAGACCAAAATATACAATGGGATAACGCATCAATTGTGGCTAAAGAGGAAAACAGGTTCCGTAGGAAGCTACACACATATCGCTGGCAGTAGAACCAATTAGGCAGGCTAGCGCAGAACTAAAGCCCATTTGGATGCCACTACTGCGCAGAGAATTACAAAAATAGTCTACTGCGCATACACCGGTAACGTACACATAAGTCTATAACTAAAATATATAACCGCGCTGGTATCCTAGTGGTAAGAGTAACAAACTAGTAATTCCAGCGATCAGCGGTCCCGGGTTCAAACCCCGGGAGAGGCACGAGTTTACGTATAAAAACGTACAATATCAGTCCTTCTCAGGACTAACCAGGAACACCTGAAGACGGGAGTAAAGGTCCGATAAAGCATATCATAACAGACCACTGCCAAAAAATTACATTCAGAGAACAACCAAGGCTCAAGTTTGGAACGGATCTTACCTGGATGATTTATTTTTATTTTTACAGTTATAGCTTGTATTTGTATGCTTTTTTTATTATTAAGTAGGCTTAAACACTATAATTGCGTATAATTAAAAGTGCGCGGATATGGTTCCATGCATGCAGCTTTTAAATTTCCGTGTGTTCAGCGACTTATGCGAATCTTACGATCATCGCGGGGAATTTCAACTTAAGAATTTCTCGCGAGTGACAAAATCAGTGGCTTGCGGGTTTTCTCCAAAGCCGCCTGCCTTTAAACGGATTCCAGATAACTGTGATTGCGACGAAATAAATGAAACCGGCTGACAACCCTGCGACAGACTGTTGCTACCTACAAGAATCTGTGGGTGCCGGAAGACAACTTTTGCACCTAAAGCAGACGATATTTTTGTTGTCAACCCTGTGAGTATCAAATTGAGAAGCCATCACGTACATTCGTGACATCCATCTTGGCACCAGCTAGCATTAAGTATAATTTCCCCCACATCGCGTGTGGTGAAAATACACGCGTCACACCGTTCAAGGTTCGGTGACCCAATTCAAGACGAAACCAATTCGAGGATACATAGCAGTTTGCATGGCCCGATTTCCAGGTAACTTAACGCAGGAAATGTTTAAAGCAGTAAGCAATGGCTACAGCTGCGTTACAATCTTTCTTAAGAAAAAGCGATTACGTATGCAAATCATTCTAGAATTTAATTCTGTTTTCTTGTGTTTTATTTATTATTTTTCTTTGTGTTTTAAAGTCAATATAGTTGTGTATGCAAATTGGGTTTTGTTGTGCATACGTTTGAAGTCTGTTTCAGCTCCAGAACACTACCGGTACAGACCAGGTCCTGTTTTAGAAAAGTAATATTTTAAAGTTTCATGCATGCTAGTCTAGCTAGATGAGGAAACAGTGCAAATAATTATTAATATAGTAAGGCGCACGAGACGTCTTATTTACGTTTCATGTATCGTTACAGCTACTATAGAATTATTATGAGTGTAATTGAGTAAGAAATCGGGCGTTGATTTAAGCCTATAAAAGAAATGCCATTTTCAATCACAACAGAGTTATTGTATAATGCATTCCCACCTAAGCTCATGCCACTTCTTTTCCCCACCTTACCTATACCGTTCACCCCTGGAACCGTTTTCGCATTACTGCTAGGAGCGAGAGCGTCACATATACTAACTTAACTAAGTAAGACCGGAACGCTCGAACCGGGAGTCGAACTTTCGCCCGAAAGTTCCGTGTTTCACTATGGCCTTGGTTGCAGCGGCGGAAACCACTGGCCCAGTGAGGCGCACCACAATTATATCACCTGGTCAACTACCATCGCTACCACAGCTATATGGTTACTCTCATGTAAGTTGTATTTGCTATTCACTGTTTAATCATCTTTTGGCATTTTCGAATTCAACGCAATCTTAGTCATGTGTTCCATAGAAGTTATGTCGTCGTAAAAGAGATTTAAATGTATTCGAAAAAGGATATGCTGCACTGGATTTTACTTCTTTAGCAGCAGGAGCGTTTGCAATTTTATAATCCGGCCAGTAAACAATCCCAGAGTTTATTAAGAAAGTTTAAACTTGGCCATAAAATAAATCGCGCAGATTTATGGGCGTTGGTTAGTTCTAGCAGTACATAAACTAAGAATAACCAACCTTGAAATTACACGCTGGCTTAATATTTCCGAAAAACGCTTTCATATAGCATTCCCGCCTGTAGTTTGGTGCAGCGTTTGGTTTATTAGCCCCAAGTTTTAAATATTACAGGGCAGCGCTGCGTATTATAACTCTGTTTTAATCCTCGTGCTAGACTCGCTCTTGTAGGAAACACGGCTCCGCAGCGCTACGATTTTATGAACTATAATAAAGGTGGCTACGAGTTTGAAAGAATGACTAAAAACTGTTTATGCATGAACACCTTTTGGAAATGAGATGTAAGGTCGATTATTTTCTTATTTAATTTTTTGGAGTCATTGGAAAATACCATTTTATAGTAATAAGAACGTCTTTGTTGAATTATCATTGATGGCGTGGCACTTGCTAGAAAAGGTAAAAATCTGGAGGACGGAAGAAATGCGATCCAATTTGAAGTTTCGAAATTTTTCAACTTTTGTCGTATTATATAACTTAGGAAAAAATATTTTTCCTACGACATGACGGTAACCCATATTGCTTTGTGTTACAGTATTTACTTTGGAATATTTTTATTTTATATTTGTAAATATTGCACTAATTTAATAGTACTTTAATGATTATAAGCGTTTGAATAAATCAACATTTTGAATATATTAAGTTCTAAGTATTTCTATCGAACCATGCTAAACGTTATGTTAACGTTAACTAGGTTGGCTTTTAAAATCTTAGGAATACGCGGTCAGTTGGTGCCAGTATATGTGTGCTTTTGCATGTGAAATTTGATACCACAGAGGGTGGAATTCAACTTCGAGAGCTTTAATATGATTCTTGAAGTGTTATATGTGGTAATTACGTGGATCAATCAAAAAGATGCAATAATAATACCACTGCTTGAGTACCTCTGTGATGGGCGTTGTATGTAATTTAATGGTGCAGCTGAGTTAAACACTGTTTTCTTGTTAATATTGCTGCACTGATTGCAGAGAGCTTTTTGGTATGGGTTGTTGCTCGTTTTCTTATTGTTGGGTTGATGCCCAATCGGTAACGCAGATAGTGTACTAGGGTACCAAGTAAAATAGCTGACATCTCACGAGATGGCAATAACCCCTGACCTGATAATGAAATATATTATCAGTGATCCTGGCGGACATCTGGATAATCATGGGATGCTCACTTCCCACAGACTCCTGGTACAGTTATTTTTTTGTGGGTGGTGGAACCGCAATCGCAATCCACACAGATATGAGTTGGAGCCCAGTGGTCTAGTTAGCATTCCGCTAATGGGCACTGGACGCGGTAAGTATCCATATGGCAAATATTTTACAGGTATATCATCGAAGTTGCACCTGATGATCATCCCTGATCGAGATTTCTTACTAGATGCTACGGGGAAGCACCGCGGGGGCCGCGAAATTCCTGTAAGTATAATTTCGAACACGGACTTCTAACTACAGTATCGCTTATTTACTTTTGTTTACCCGCTTGATTATGCAATTTGGCAGTTCTGTATTTACCAGCGAGTGTGTGACTACATGTTACATCAAACTGACTGTGAATCCCCTTGCCTCTTTGGTATAATGTTTCTGATCCACAACTCTCAGTCCAAAGGGGCTGTACGGCATTTTTGGTAAGTCGCCAGCTTGTAAAATGTATACATGAGGACCGATTTATATCCAGGAGAAAATACATTAGCCCTGAATCTAAATCAATTTATATGAATGAAATGTGTTTACATGGTATATCAAGGCAAGATTAATTTCATTTAAACTATTTTATTAACAAAGTTTCTGTATACCTAAGACGCTTATGTTTTAGTACTATTAGTAGCACTGCTAATATGTACTTAAATACTCGAAGGAGGTTTTTTCTTTGCTTTCTTCTCATAACGTCTTATGTCAGTTTGAAAGGTTGAATCCAACACTGCTAAGGTAAAGGGCGCTATTCAAAAGCTAAATACGCACTGTTAAGTGAACAGGAAGCAGTTGGAAGTATATTCTGTTATGCAATATCATTGGAACATTGTGGCCGTTGTGGCAATATCTACTTCTTCGCCGACCTAAAAGCTGGGTAATATTATCTTTGAAATTTTATTCTCGCCTCGTTGGGTACCGGAAATTTTATCCCAGTGCTATCACTTTGATTCCTCCACCTCGTACCGTCAGCAAGTGTGCATCTAGGTGAGTGGGCCGATTTTAATTATTTTAGCAATACATGTAGTAGATTAAAGCTAATTTTGAATATGATGGGCTAAGAGCATATATAAAATATTTTAAAAATTGATTGCTTAACGGACCTACATTTCAAGGGCATCCCTATTGGGGTGTGTTGCTTTGCTTGTATATTGTCGTGGTGTTACACGCGTAGGTATATTAAAGGTGATTTATTGCTGCTCTCAGAAAAATTTATTTTAGCTACATTAATTTATATAGCATCTCAGATGCCATACTGTTTGATTCCTTTGAAGCAAGATGCAGTACGTGTTTTAACCAAATTGAGATAAGCTTTTCAAAGGAATTTTTCCAGGTGGAATTATCATGACTATCGTGAGCAACTGCCTGTTCTTACAGGCTACGACTCACTCCTCTCACAAAATTGTCGAGCAACTTCTGATCTTGTTGTAAATGAGGATTCCCTTGTACCAAACCTTTGGCCACGCTTTAATATTTCCAACGCTAGCAGCACTTAAGTCTCAGAATATTAATTAGAGACTCTATCACCAACGACTCTGAAGATATGAGGCTTTCTGAATGAGACAAATTCAAATGTGTAACAATGAGATTAGAAATGTTGGAAAACATCGTGGTTCCAACCACATAAACAGTGCAGTTTTCATTTCTACAATAAACCAAAAGTCGTTATTTGTATGTAGCATTTTCCATTTTTCATATAGTCAGATATGGCAACATTTTTTTTATTCGGTTGATTAGGATATATGTTCCTGATAAACCTAGAGTGCGTTTAAAAAAAACGTTATCAATCGGCCTTCTGTCAAACATCACTTTTTGAAAATCATGTGATCTATTTTATGGCGTATAAACACAACCTCACTTTCCACAAAAATATAGTACAACGAATGCTGTCTTTTATTGTATTATAGAAGATGCCCATCAACTTATTGGTGTCATTTAAAACTCTACGTTTCATTGAATTCAGTACGTTTTCAACAAAGTGGGATTATTATCAATTTAGTCAAACTCTTTTCTTATTCGATGCTTTCGTTCCTCTAAATTGTTTATGGAGTTTGAAAAGATTGAATTTTTGAGATAAGGCTTCAGAAAAAATCACATGCAGTTAAATCGCGCAATCTTGCAGGTAACTTCGTTGCGGTGTTTTTGCTGTGCAGTGTGGAGTTGGACCATTTTGCTGCAAATAACCTCCCTGTAATTCATCACTGTGAAGTTCTTCAAAAAATGAACGTAACATTTCTACACGATATCTTAGCGCATTTAGAGCACCTAAAGATTACTAAAACTTGTTAATTTTGACGGTTGTTTTTGAAAATAGTATTATCTCGCCTTAAAAAAAATTGGCCCAATTAATGTTTCTCCACTTACAGCTGCCCATACAACAATTTTTTTCAGGGTGTAACAGCCTTCCAACAAACACATGGTAGTTTTCAGCATTTCATATTTTGAGAACTTACGTATAACAACACATAAAACCACGATTTATCAGTAAAAAATGCCTTCATTAGGGTCATCATTATTTAATGTGTTTAAAAACCATTCGAAAAAGTCCAATCTTTATGGCGGATCAAAGTTTAACAGTGAACTGTAGTAACTCGATATTGATAAATATGTAAATCCCTTTCTAATCGTATGCCATGCTACTAAAAGTTTCATTTGGTGTGATAATTGTCGAATGGGTGTTTTAAGACTATCTTGCACACTTTCTCTAGCATGATCAAGATTTTTCTGACTGTTGTTTTGGTCGACCAGAACCCTCCTTTCTCTAAAGGCTTCCAGTTTCACCAAACAGTTTAACACAATGATCAAGAGTTGCATTAAAATAGTTCTACTCAACTACTGCCTCTGGAAATTCTGTTCTAAATTCTTCTAAACAGTCTTCTCTGGCATAAATCCAAGGGCCATCGACTTTATGTAATAATAGCAGGCTGACATTCCAGTTGAAATAGAGCCGCTCCTCTTCCGGAGTTTGAGTGATTCGATTGACATGGTGAATCACTCCATATTACTACGTATGAACGGGCTCATAGCTTGGGGTGGCTTTTAGCATCCTTAACAATATCTCTCCATTTTTTCTTGTCCTTCAGCGTTTCTTTCTATCCTGTAATTCTCATATTGTTCAGGTCTCTTATGACCTTTTGGTCTTCCTTCCGTTGGTATCCATTCGGTAATACTCCTCACGCTATCTTCTCTCTCCTTCCTGTAAAAATGTCCATAACATCTCAGTCTATGGGCTTTGATAGCCTTTACTATGTCCTCTCCTTTCATCTTGTTTCTAATTTAAAAGTTCATTAAGTGTCTTTTGTCTCTATTTTCTAGTTTAACGGGGCCGTATATCATTCTAACGATTTTTCTTTAAGAAATCCGTAAACGTTCTTCTTTCTTGTTTGTTAGACTTTATCTCTATTTCTAAAATATGCTTCAAGCATGAACACTTGGTGTTCAGCAGTAAAAACTAATTTACGGCAACTAAGTTGCAGTTCAGTTCTAAAAAGAACTATTTTCACAGAATAATGTACACACGAAAAAAAACGCTTCTGAAAGGTAAACACTATTTGATAATTTGCAACTCAAGTGACCGAGCCCTCTGAATTCTGGGTAAAGCGATGTAATAATCACGGACATGCAATCATAAGACAACATCTAGTTCAAAGCCCTCTCGATAACGTTGTTTTTAACCCACTTTATAACAAGTATCTCCACGATGAGAATTATTTGGCTGAATACCTACTTAAGAGTTATTCCATATTATCTATTCACCTCTGCTTACACTTTATGAAAGATTCTCACCCTTCACTATTTTGTATCGTTTATGCAGTAAACTCAAGACTGCGGCATCTTCAGATTGGTTAATCTCTGGTTAAACGTTGCTTTTACCACTAGGTTGCTATATTACGAAGAAAAATTAGGGACAAACCACGAGCTTACGATATTGCGTTTGTACAATATGGCGACCATACTTTTTTAGTTCCTTGGAAACATGTGAATCGTTACACAGGTAACTATAGACTGAATTTTTAATTCATTTATTAACTTTGAATTTCCAATTTTAAAATAATTTATTGAGCCTGTAAATATGCTTTATACAACTCATGAGGAATATCTCATTTTGCACTCGTTACTTTACAACGCTCAATTTCAACTCGTGCTGAGATAAATTTCCTACTATGAAGAAACAACTAAATAATAAAATAATTTAACCTAAAACAATCAAATCCAATATTAAAATCTTTCTCAGTATACCTTCACAGCCTCGTAGCTCCGCGTAGCTCCAGTTCCATTCATCCTTCGAGAGTTCTTAATTTCGCGGCCACTAATGCCCGGTTTGCGCAAGGAAATTACCTTAACGCTTTTGCGCACCGCGCCCTAATGCTATTAATACTGTTTTCAATTTGGGCTTTCCTTAATTTCCCAAAGTTTAATCTGGAAATCAGCTACATAAGTCAGATTTTTAATTAAACTCTAGCCCGACCTCGCGGTAATCAAGATTAGGCCTCGCGGATAACATCAGTAACACTCCAAGGAAGAGGGAATTACGATGCCGAAAAACGAACAAAAAAACTTTACAGATTATTTCGCGGCAGTCGGACGAGAGGGTGCATAACAAATCAACCGGCGCTAAGTAGATAACTGGGGTGTTTTAAAAACTCCGACCTGCAGTTTTGTAGCCCTTATTTTCGGGATGTCACGTTTCCCCATGCGCGTTTAGCGCTCGCACAGCTTCCGGACTCCGCGGCGTACAAATAATTAAGCTTTCCAAATAGCTGTACTATTGTATAAGCAAGACTTTTTGAAACACAAGCACATAGTGCGAAAAATATGAAAAATCACGTTCAAGAGGAAATATAATAGAACCACAGACAGTCGGAGATTATACCATGGCACCTATACTATTATTAAGGTTAACTATTGACAACATTCTTGTTCATCTAATCCCTCTGCAACAGCGCAGTATCGGCGTCTGTTGAAAATCATTCAATCAAATTGTATATATTAGTTTTGATAGATAAATAATATTCTGACGGTTGGTAGTCAGTGGCAATCCAGATAATATATTGGAACAAGACAAGTGCACCTGGTACACGCTAAATTCGTAGCTGCTATCCCCATGGAGATGCTAGTGCAATATAGTTCAAGAAAACCAGGTACCATCCAAGGGAAGTATGAATCACATATGCTAACAATATACCAAGAAGTGGCTTCGCGCCATTGTTGATAGTTTTAGCAGCATTTTAGAGGAAAGACACTTATCAGGTGTTGAATCAAAGGACCTTAACAAACAACCCAAGGTTTTCGAGTGGATTTCAGAATAGACAGAGCCAAATTTGGTCAGCACCAGGTTTGGGTTTCAAAACGCACCACTAAAGACTGCTAGGAAAAAGTTTGAAAACAGATGAGGTGTGGTGTTTCACATTTTTTTACCAGAATATATTACCATTTATATTGTTGCGCTTGAAACTGGTGACTTTCAAACATATTCAGCATGTACTAGCATGTGGTGAATGATATTCAAAAGAACCCCACCATTTCAGCTACCCTGAATAGAAAGAAGATGCTCGCATCCAAAGACTCCGAATAAGTATGACTACAGTTCCTTGAAGCAGTTAGTGAGGAGCTGGTAATACCGAGGAACTATGAACAGATTTAGAGACTGTATATGTTTTTGTTAATAAGATCTGGTGGAAGCTAAATTAACATCTGACTGGGAGGCTTCGAAGGCGCTAATCCTCGGGTTATCCTGCTTACCTTCTAAAGGTAGAACATGTGATGGAGCAATGATACCGAAGTTAATGTGCTTCTTCGCTAGGAAATTTTTAAATTGTAGGAACGTATAATTAGAGTATTTTCTAAATTACGACCCCACCTGTATATGGGTTTTTCGAAGTTTTCCGCTTGCAGTCGGCGGTCGGAAATGCACTGATTTTGTATTTTTGCTTATATTCGTTGGCACGCTAGGTTACAAATTATCGATCCGTCTAGCTTTTAGGCGTGCTTCTGACATAAATTTAACAAACAACGGCCATGGATGTCAAGAAGAGATAGATGGCCAGTTACAGCGCGGCTGTCCCGATACCTTATTATTGATCGGGCAGTCTGACTTCAGTTGGCATCCGACTTCCAAAAGCAACCAGTAGTTTTGACGCGTGGTGTTTCTCGCCGCCCTCTGCGGCCTCGTGCCTTAGGGGCGGGCGACCCTGTTTGCTATGTTTCGTGCAGTAAATGTTCCGTTATTTTGGTGTGTGTTCCCAGACTTTGAGCGAGTCGATCACAGGACTGTGTGTGTGAGAGTTGTTTGTGCTTGTCCCGTCTAAATCCAGGCGCTTCTTCGTCTTACTAAATGAGCAGAGGGCCCATATATCCCCTGTTGTGGGGGCTCAAGTGGAGAGCGGTTTATCCTTGGTTAATTCTACATGCAAACTGGCGTGCCTTGTTGATTATTCCGGTTGCATCGTGGCTTCTAGTTAAGAAAGTACGAGACATCTCCAACGCCGACGCTTTGAGCTCCTTTGTTTCCCCCCCCCCTGTTTCGTAGTCTTGGGAAACTCGCCTGGTTTCCAGCTGGGGCCCCCTTCGACGGCCACAGGTGAAGCTGAGCTAAGAATTCCGCACTAATCAAAAAGTGTAAGTATACAGTGCAATTTGCAAGCTCTTAGTATTATATGCGTAATCACTAACGTCTGTTTCAGCACACTCTGCCAGTTGGTAGTGTGTGTAAACTGCCATTATTCAGTGCCATTTGCAGGCGCTCAGTATTTGTCTAATAACTCATGTTTGTTTTAACACATCCTGCCGATACGCGGTGTGTGCGGAGTTTCGTTTTACAGTGCCATTTGCAGGCACTCATTATTTGTATAGCCTCTAACGTTTATTTCAACGCACCCTGCCGATACGCAGTGTGCGTAGACTTTCATTATACAGTGCCACTTGCAGGCGACTAACATTTTATGTAACAGCTAAGACGCACCCCCCCCCCTTTTTTGTAACTTGCATTGTAATATTGTGTTGCCTTATGTGTCTAAAGAACAATAGACCTATTTGTTAAACGTTCCCGCTGTATTTTACTTGTGTTAAAATGCTGTGTTTCAGTTTAAGCAATTTGTAGTGTCGTCGCCCGACTGGCGACTAGTGTTTGATTGGTGTAAAGTGGATCCAGGACGAATTTTGTGAGCGTCATGGTAGGTTCGAACGCTCCAGTTGCCGCCTTTAGGGAGCCCCAAGACTACACACATATCCCACCCCCTTTAGCTTTCGGATTTCTGGCAGACGTGGGCTTAGTTACGAAACCCGTGGCGCCCTATTCTTTTGCAACATCCTGTATATGTTGTCCCTGAGCGTATTTAGCCGTGGCTATTAGTCTGTTCTCGAGAATTCTAGGGCAAGTGGTGGCGTTTGTTCCCGGACGTGATAAGTTTTGTGGCACTCTCGTACTCCGAGGTGTCATAAAACAGGTTTATACCGCAACACCTTTCTTATAATTTATAAGTATTGAATTAATAAATCTACCTTGATAACTGCATGACTGCAGGAAGTAAAACTAGTGGATCCTTTATATGTATAAGATTAAATTACATCGTAACAGAATGGCGATGATCACAGATATTCTATTAAATCAGAGACAAGCCAAGGTAATTGCACTAAACAAACTTTACCTGGAGATGCTAGTTCACTACATTTCGAGAAATCCAGATACCATGGAGACGTACGAGATACATTGTGTTTAAAGATTTACCAAGAAATTCTTATATAGAATAGCCTTCACAAACTGCCTAAGTTAATCGGTTCGACTTGTAACGGTGCACCTCTGGTGGCCTTTTCTTAGCTCGTGTATGTGCCTACGTTGTGTAATTTTACTAGTTACTGCGGGTGATTCGGCAGAGTTACAGTTGCTTCACCTAAGCGGCCGTACTTAGGCTAACTTTACGTAGTTTGTACCGGGGCTGGAGACCTCCAGCTATTACACCAAAGAAAACAACATCATGGCAAGCGATTGTTCTTTATTAGGACCAAAGTAAAAGTACTACATTACTCTTAATTATTGCGCTGTTTCGGGCCTAACCGGACGACGGCCGTTCGTTGTTAGCTCGCCTAGTGGCAAGAAGGGCTAGCTTCCCGCCTGAGTCTGGCTATTATGGGTTACTGACGGCGTCAAGTGCAGTAAGTGAAAGGTAAAGGATTTATACAAACGCCCGCCGTACTAACAAGGAGAGAGACCTTGTAAATGTCGGGCTGTGCCGTACCTAGTGAAGTAAGAAGAGCAAAGAATTGATACAAACACAACCGTACTACCAAGGAGAGAGACCTTGCAAATGTCGGGCTGCGCCGTACCTAGTGAAGTAAGAAGAGCAAAGAATTGATACAAACGCAACCGTACTAACAAGGAGAGAGACCTTGCAAATGTCGGGCTGCGTCGTACCTAGTGTAGTAAGAAGAGCAAAAAATTGATATTAACGCAACCGTACTAACAAGGAGAGGGACCTTGCAAATGTCGGGCTGTGCCGTACCTAGTGGAGTAAGAAGAGCAAAGAATTGATATTAATGCAACCGTACTAACAAGGAGAGAGATCTTGCAAATGTCGGGCTGCGTCGCACCTAGTGTAGTAAGACGAGCAAAAAATTGATATTAACGCAGCCGTACTAACAAGGAGAGGGACCTTGCAAATGTCGGGCTGTGCCGTACCTAGTGAGGTAAGAAGAGCAAAGAATTGATACAAACGCAACCGTACTAACAGGGAGAGAGACCTTGCAAATGTCGGGCTGCGCCGTACATAGTGAAGTAAGAAGAGCAAAGAATTGATACAAACGCAACCGTACTAACAAGGAGAGAGACCTTGCAAATGTCGGGCTGCGTCGTACCTAGTGTAGTAAGAAGAGCAAAGAATTGATATTAACGCAACCGTACTAACAAGGAGAGGGACTTTGCAAATATCGGGCTGTGCCGTACCTAGTGGAGTAAGAAGAGCAAAGAATTGATACAAACACAACCGTACTAACAAGGAGAGAGACCTTGCAAATGTCGGGCTGCGCCGTACCTAGTGAAGTAAGAAGAGCAAAGAATTGATACAAACGCAACCGTACTAACAAGGAGAGAGACCTTGCAAATGTCGGGCTGCGTCGTACCTAGTGGAGTAAGAAGAGCAAAGAATTGATATTAACGCAACCGTACTAACAAGGAGGGGGACCTTGCAAATGTCGGGCTGTGCCGTACCTAGTGGATTAAGAAGAGCAAAGAACTGATACAAACACAACCGTACTAACAAGAAGAGAGACCTTGAAAATGTCGGGCTGCACCGTACCTAGTATCTAAATTTCGTTGCTATAGCGACCCGATGTTAATTGGTAGTTTCCCTTCCAGACCCCACGACGGTTTTTAATCCTTTTCTGTAGTGTTTTAAATGTTTCCCACGACCCCTTTGGACACGTGTTTCATTTGGCTGTAATCGTAAACTCATAAATCTCCTAAACTGAATTAGTCGGCGGTTTGGGGCCTGTGTGTCTCTCAAATTCTCCTAAGCCCCTGGCCATAAATCTAATATAGGAATTTTCGAATATAGCGCCGAGGTGCGCCCAACAGCTGCGAAAGGAGTCGGGTTGCAAACTGCCACAAAACGAAAGCTTTCGTTATGTGATATAATTTTTACTTATATTATACATACAATACATCTATAAACTACGGATTTTCATTGCCCTAGAAATAAAATGCCTAAAATAAAAAAAATCCTTCCTAAATTAAGATACATAAAAAAATAAAGTGTCTGTAAATACGCGACCCTCACAGACTCCAGAATAGGCAATTGGATTTATAACCAAAACCTAAATACTCAAAAGAAGATTGAAAACAGATGAGGTGTTCTCTCTAGTGGTTCTTGAACAGACTCGGTTAAAAGTGTGTTGTTGCTTGAGGACGGTAACGTTCAAACGAATTCAACATGCGGCAGCAGCTGATTAAGGTCATTTAAGTTCCATATTTCAGCTACTCTAAATAAAACGATAGAGGACAAAATCTTATTAGGATCGTTTCAAAATTGAACGCCGCATTGTATTGGGGGCACAAAAAATTAAATAAAATGGGATTTGGTACAACTACGCTTAAGCTCAGCAACCGTAGTTCGTAATCTCCCAATCCACAGCCACTCTATATGATTATGTATTGTAGTATTTACCTGTAAGCAAATTTAGTTAAGTTTCGAACTACTGCCAGTGTATGTGAATTTCCGTCATGGGTAAGGAAAAAAGGGTGAGAAACATATTGAATCCGCACGTGAGGAAAAAGCGGCTTTAGCCACATAAACATTGAAGGAAGTACAGTTGTCTTATCGCCATAAAAATTGGGCTACTGCCACAAAAAGTGCGTTTTAGTGCGAGAGGTTGACATTACATTTCGGCCTACAGAAAGTGGCTTTGAGGCAGTTCCCAATATAATTTTTCGGGCTGTGAATATCAGTTGACAGCATCTACAACCAAGAGCGCAAAACTTCCAGAAGGCGACTATCGTCAAACCATGTTAGAAGACCTACCACAGCTGAAAAGCAAGTACTTTGCGTACCTACATACAATTAGTAAAGGTCAGTGTTTTCCGCTTGAAACCGGGACAATTACACAATGTTGCACCATCTCGCGTTCCAAAACAGGTGAGGTTTTTGCCACGGCAACTTGTGACGTCAAGCATCAGCTCCTCGCTGGAATGTTAGATCTCCAGACGCGGTGAAATTCCTGGATGTAGTACCATCTTTTAGGAAGAGGCGACTGCAATGCAACTTGTAGGTCGTGCAAAAGAGTCATAGTATATTCTGGTTGATTTGGTAATTGCAGTTAGATCCACGCTATATTGTATTTGTGCCTTCAATGGCCATTTATTTTATATGTTCTCCTATTTGACTTCAACTTTTATTTAAGTAGACGCTTGAAGTTTCAACCTCAACAGAGCAGGTTACTATTTAGTTTGGTTGAGACCAGACGTCAATGCAGGGAAATTGATGCTTTTTTGAGTACAAGAGCAACCAACTCCATGCTAGCTGGCACGGTGCAGGACCGTTCATTTTGGTAGTTAATTATCGACAGTTTAGTTAATGGTCTTTGTGTTTGTGATGTGAGTGTGCCGTTCCGTCAATGTAGCTACTCTCTGATGCTTTACCGTAATCCTTTGAAAAATTTATAACTATTGCCGGATCTACCTACCTTCCCAAAAGCTCTATATTAATCTCTTATTCGATGTAAAGGAACAGTTACCGTTCATCATCGTTGTGTGATCGCAATCATTTATTCACACACCCCTGAAGAGACTCTTTGATAATCGCGTATGGGTTTAGTAACTACCGCTATTCATTCATCAAGAGAGATTCGTGAGAGATTGTATACCACGCATACGTTTGATGCTAGTTTCGCCGTGGATACTCTGGAAGTTGTTAATTTTGTTCCCGTTTCGAGCCCGCCTACATAGCTTAGCTTTAGTGGAGGGCGAATGAATGCGTTCGACCAGGATTTTGTGCAACGCTTGAAGTATGTAATTTTTCTTCGTTTTTCCATCACTGATCGGAGTGCAGCAAGCTAATTCAGATCTATGGATGTGTTATTTACCTTAAAATGCACTTTATATAACTTAAATAAGAATTGTTCAGGAGTAAATTGTTTTTTTAAAGCGTTTCTATGTAGTTGCCGTCGTGAAATAAGTTTAGGGGCATATCACCCAGTGGGTTGCATCAGTGTATGAGTACTATTTTCTTCGGTAATTTTTTTCACCGGGCCTACTTACCGGCTTTACCGATAAAGTGCAGGTACATATGGATTTTCAAAGGTCCAAGGCTAAGAGTTGAGCAAACAGATTTGCTATAACCAGAAGGTTTTCTATGCGATACCTCCACTCCATCTATAGGTTTCAAAACACCATAGCAACGGACTAAACTATAACAGAACCATTTCACCATACCGACTGTTGTACCTTCTGCAAGCGAACGCCCGATTTTATTTTAGTTTTAGTTTCGTTCCCACCCTAATGAGCCACCGAGCACCCATTAAGCTTGTTACATGTTGTAGCGGGATGTACCAATTGTATGGTAAGCATCGCACAAATTCAATCTAAATGCAAATAAGGAGTTGATATTTGCGCGTCCCCGACTTCAGCAACATCTGGCGCTTTACCTCTACTATGAGTTTTTATTAACGCCGTTTTGCATTTTGGGCACATACACAAGTACATATCGCTACGACCCAGTTCCGATAGGCCACATGAAAAGATATGCTCAGTCAATAGTCCGCTAGAAAGGGGTACAAAAGTGAGATACTTAACCCGTATACGATAGTTGAGTCGAGCGTTTTGCTCTCTGCCGTCTCTATAGTTGAACAAAGGGCACCTGGTGGCTCAGTCTGAAATCCAACGAACCTACACAAACCCCTGGAGAGCGTCTGCGTAGCTAAATACGACGTCCTACCTAAGCCACTATCCCTTCAAAAAAAAGGGAAATCTTGGCTTGTCACCGGCACTAGTCTCAAACTCTTCTTACTTGACGAAATCCCCCCTTTTCTCCAAAAGAAAGTTCTTCCAGGTGAAGTTATATCCTATTGCAGGATCGCAGAGCAGTAAAACGAAAAGGCTGTCTCGCCCGCCAGACGGCAGTGTTCGTGTCTCTGATCAAACTACCCTTAAAAGTAAAAACCGTCTGGCCCGCTGCTTCTCCACGCGTATATTGGCGAAATACAAACCAAATCACTAACATGATATGCAAACACCAAAAAGAGCACCCACGATGATGTTGGCGTTGTTTATACACGCCGTCATTTAATCGTTTCAATTTATTAGTTACAGCAATGTTGGCCAAATACCGCACGCAGCGTCAGATAAATCAATAATCTAATTCCAGTTGCCTCTGCTGTGCCCGCAACGTCGCCGATTTTCAAGTCGTTGATTTAATTGCCTACCCTCGCAGAGATTAGAGAACCTCCCATCAATCAGAAGAGATTGTTTTCTTAATTTGCATAATTGGTTTTATTTTGAGAGATTTTGATTTGTAATACAAAGACCAATAGACGTACGTTATTTATGCTGTTATTATTCTATTTCGCTCGAAAATAAAACGAACCTTTAGATTACTAAGTTGTCACTAAGTGGGTAATTGAGACACAGTAACATACAAAAATTAAATTCCCCAGAGCAAAGGTTCGCCAAATTCATTTAGTACGCCACATTCTAGGTATCAAGTGTTGTTATTCCACTTACTACTACTTGCAGCTACATCGACTAAACAATGAGATCAATGGATTTGCACCTTGCTGTAGCTGTGAATGGTAAGGCTTCTCTAGCGACCGTATTTCCTGCGAGTACAATAGACGTAATGATACTAAATTTTCAGTTTACAAATCAATTAGTTTATAGCGTATAATAGAAATATTAATTTGACCGTGTCTTGTCAATAAAGCAACTTTTGGCTAAATGAACCTGAAATATCTTTATCGATTGTTTAAACGAAGTTATGCTGCATGGTTAAAAAATTATAGATATAATTTTAAGCTTTTCCTTAGCAGCTCCTTACTCCATTGCCGTACAGTAAGATTGTTATTCTCAGCCCTACTTTTACAGAGCACATTTTTGTATATCTTGTCAAAATTATTTATTCTACATGTTGATGTAACTATTTTGAAATCAAATTGCTACTAATATGCTTTCCCAGATTTTACTTTTCAAAGTTTTTACCTTAGCAATATTTGTGTCAATGCTATTCTACTGCATGAGGTATCATCTCCATTTTTTACACTTCGTAAAAAAATTAACACGCGGAAGTGTTTCAATTTTCATATTACTTGTGACAGGGCAAACAACCGGCAGTCAATTTCAAAGAATTCTTCGTGGGCTTTTGAGAGGCAAAGCGGAAACGCTTTTCGCGAGTCATGAAAGCGGAAGTAATGGGCAAGCATGCATCCCAATCCTTGTTTAATGAGGGTGTTTCCTTAAATATCCAGATCGCGAGCATGTGGGGCTCTTCGGCATAATTTTTCAATTTCCCGTAGCTCGGCGCGCCGTAAAGCGCGTTATTTACTCTCGCCAACGCGCCCCAGAACAAACTGACATTGCGAGCAGTCTTTTTACGCACAATTTACTTCTTTATTTAAGAGCGCGGAAGGAAACGCACGCTCCAATGGCTTTTATTAAAACATATTTCAAATAGCACCGGAAGACTAGTTGCTGGCAATTCCGAAAATTGCCGGCCGGAGCTACTTCAAAGACTCGCGGCTGATTTGTGCCGCCTTTAATAACTTTCGGCCGGCTTCCTACTGGATTAGCAAGGGTCGCGTTGTTTCAAAGTTATATTGTATTTTTGCTGCATTCAAATAATTTAATAATGGTGTTTTTCTCAAAAATTAAGGACTAAATCTAGCTTGCCATTCGTTTAGCTTGTTTCTACTTTTGTGCCAATGTTTTTAAAAATGTTTGAAGTTTTGTGTGTACGTCCACATCATTTTCTTTTATATTGTTATGATACATTAGAATCAGCCAAACTGCTCTCTGCTGAAGATTAAACGTTAAAAAAATAATTTGGGAAATCAATACAATCAATATAGAAAAATTTAAAAAGAATTGGCTGTGAGAATGAAAGTCATTAAAAGAATTCGAATTTGAGGTAAATTAAGATAATGGCGATAACATTTGAGTATTCTGTAGGGGTTTTAAAAGGATAAAGTAAATACATTCTCATATCACAAATGGCAAATGTAGGTAATTTCTATTAAAATAATATGATCAAGTAGGTGAAACTCAAATAAATTTAATTTTTAGATGACATGAATAATTGTAACATAGGAGCTAAGCAGATTTTGTTAGGATTATTAGAAAATAACAATTCAGAAAATAAAATATAAGTACTTTTGATATGATTTTTCGGTGTTAATAAAAACTTAGACATTTTACCCTAATTTTTAATATGTAAGTTGGTGAAATACAATAGGGCTTTACTAAATTGACGACGTGAAAATAAAGAGACACATAAACCAGATTATAATTCATGAAGAAATAGTTATTGAAGAGTATTGGAAGGTTGTATAACTAGATAGAAGCAAACAGAAGAAGCAAGAAGAAAATAAGATTAGGATAGAGTTAGTTTATTTTGATTAATACAATTGATAAGAAGTTACATTGGTTCGAGAATTGTCAAGTGCTGGGTTTGTTAAGGGTTTACTGAGGACATGTTGATCTGATGATGGAGGATAGTGGAGGGACTACTGGAATTAAGCTATTCTGTTGGTCAATGAAGACATTGGTTGCTGAAGTTTGGATCTAAGGAAGAAAAATATTAATAGGAGATCATCTGTGATAACAAACTTGCCGTGAAGCTGTCGGAACAAGGGAGTTTCTGGAAGGTAGCAGTAGTACTAGTGAAGTAGAACGGGGTCTTTTCTGTTAGCGGCCGGTGGTTTGACAAGTTGACAGCTGTCGTTAGTGGGCAGTGCATCACAGCAGGACTAACTAGGGATCCATGCTGTCTACATCAGGAGGAGTGCTGTATTGAAGGTGATCTTGGAATAGAAAAAGTGAAAGCAGTTCAAGGTGGGTTATAGTTTTGTCCTATCGACACTATAGAAAATAAAGACAAGTTCAAAAGTGCAATTAATTATAATCAAGTACTTACAGTATAATGTTGAGTCAATAAGATAAATAGAATGCTCAATTTGTCATATTTGATTGAGATTATTAATAGAAAATTATTTGAGGTTAAATGTGACAGTTATTGTCATAACACAATTCAAAGTCAATATTAAAATAAAATTTAATTGATAAGCAACTAGATAAACGAACCACCCTGAAAGAGTCTCAAGGTAAGTAAAATATATTGAAATTCGAATAAGTAATTCAATTTAGAAAAATATTAGAGCAGTCACTACAATATATTAGTTATATCAATCAATTGTTCTAATACTTACTAGACGTCCAATCCACATGAAAAATATAGTCTTCCTCCACAGCCATACCCTCAACAGCTGGATGGACCGACATACAGAAAGAGTAAACATGGTTTTCGTCATCTAGGAGCCATAAAACGTGTATATCTGAAGAAACCTCGGAAGTGTTTTTTCCACGATACACTTACTTTCAAGATTAGGTACAATATTTCCTTGGTGTTGTAGAAGAGGGAAGTATGAAGTTGCAAGTGCATGCCATCCCGCAACTATTATAGCAAAAGGTAAAATTGCATACATTTTTCCGAGAAATTAATTTCATGTCTCCACTGGTAATAAAAACATAATTTTCCTGTTAAGTGCATATTTGGAATACTTATTTTCATTTCTGACAGATATCGAGCAACCCGCACCCTTTATACGTAAACTTTTTTCGTTTAAGCCGATTCATATAAGCGCTAGTTTCAGCGATTTCAATGACCCTTCGGTCATTCACTAGCTTCAGTATACCATAAAAAAACTCTTTCAATAAATTTGCGTTCTCCTCTTGCTCCTCCAAGCTTGCTTGCAGCTACCGCTGCACGTACATAACGAGGCTTCTAAGAACAAAATTATTAATTATTGAAGGGTGGCAGCGTCGAGACGTTTTTCCATCGCCTGAAACAAAGGGTTTCCGCATGACATGCGATATGTCGTGCATGTTTGGGTTTTTATTGGACACGAGCACACGACATGTGTGTTTGCGCGGAACGTTGTTGTTAAATAACTAAACAAAATGGAGTAAATTTATTAGCAACGCTCTGGAACGGTGGAAAGATTTCGGAATTCTTTATTGGGGGCCGCCTTTATGCCTCTGAAAGTAAAACGGCCCCGGTGACAACTTAATCGCTGTTTCAAAAACCATAAATCTGTCCCGTTTTACGGTCTATGCAAATTTTACGAGAACTCAGAATGCGGAATGCTGAAGTTTCATTTTGACGTCGAGACGTTAAACTGTGTTATGTTTGGAAATGGGCTTTTATTCGGTAATGCAGGACTATTTAAAACATTTGTTTTATTGTAAGTGCCATGACTTGAATTACTATTAGAAATTAAAGGAACGTTAACAACAAACGTCAGAAGCTGTGTTAAGTGACTAATGCATGACATGCAATCTGTGCAGCACAAATTGAATATTTAATTTCACCTTGGTAACGTAGTTAGACGTGTCCCCATCTGACCACTGGAAAAAGTGTTCTGCAGACACCTATTGATTTTTATAATTTTTCTCTTCTTTTGCTCATAGACGAAAACTATAGATATTTTTTTTGGTAATAGTACAGATAATCCCTAAAATATGTAGAACCGTAACCTTAGTGTGTAACAATATTTTCTAATATTCAAAACTCCTTTCTTTTGTACCAGATTTGTAATTTCTCATAAGTGTAATAATAATTAAAACAGTATTAAAACACAAATAATAATTAGCCTGCTAGCAGAAAGATTTTTTCTAATAAATCAAGACACTGATTATTGGGTACCCCAAGATTGCCTGGCAGAACAACACCGCGCCGACTAGAATTACCAATAAAAACGTATGTTGTTCCTACTCATTTCTGTTATGACACCAAAGTGATCTAACCTAAACTAATCTCCTATAGCCAAATCGCACATAACAAATAATCGCAGAAACAAAGTAAGTTGATTAACAATAACAAACAATTACGCTTTTTTCTCATTGCTTTTATTATGATACGAACATAACCAAACTTCATCTAACCTAACTGAATCTAAGCTGATATAACCAAAGCGCGAAAAACAAACGTGCATAGAAAGAAAGTAAATCGACTAACAATAGCAAATAATAATTATTAATATTCTTCTATGGGCACATATTTGTCCTACTTGCTTCTGTTACGATGCCATCGTAATCTAACATAACCAACCTACTATAACCAAATCACGCTAACAAACGCTCACTTAAACAAAATACATAAATTGATTAATAGTAGTTTGGTTGCTTATGTCGCGGGTTACCACTTTTGTGGTTTGCGTTACTGGAACCATTAGGTTGTTTATTACTGCGGAATTAAGTTCAGTAAAATACAACCGTTTGTGGAACGCAATAACATTCCTTTTTACTTCCTTTTACGATAAAGGAAGTATTGGATTCACCCCAAAAATGCGAAATTGAGTTTTCAACAGATCTTCAAGTTTTAGAGTCCCCTGATCCCAAAAACATTGTTTTTTATTGATCTGTCTGTCTGTCTGTCTGTGTGTCTGCGTGTGTGTGTGTGTATGCGTCTGCCTGTGAACAGAATATTTCAAAAACGAAAAGGGGTATGGCGTTGAAACTTCATATATAAGTTTTGTGTTCTATGTAGATGAGACAGCAAGCTTTTGAAGAAATTCTCATAAGCGGAAGTAGGTGTTTACTCTTGTGATTTTTTCAGTTTTTTCGATTTTTTCAAAAACGGCTATAACGATTGTTTTCAAGCTTTACATTTTTATTACATTTTTAATGTGTATTGTTGTGAGATAGGAGATTTTCCAGTTGAATACTTCTAAAATAGGTTTCTTTCGTTTTTTTCTATTTTATTATTAACTCCTATTTTAAATAGAACGCCCGGTATATTATTACATTTTTGAATTCAACTTAAAATTCTAGAAAAAAATTGTTTCTTCAACTAACTCTCTACTTTGTAGCGTTTTTGTAGAATTTGTAATTTTTGAAAATTTTTGACAACTGCTAAAAATTAAAAACGAAATTTTTAACTAATTATAAGATCACTGTAAAAGGAAGTTGTGTGAGTGCATCACACCAGATTTTTATTTCTTTAGAACACACGAACAACATACAACATATACAAATTCGATAATATTAATTTAAAATAGAAGTACGAATTTGAGTATGCTGGTTTTCGATATCGAATTAATTATTAAATGCGTACAAATCTGAATATTACGAACACGTGATATTGAGTCAAAGTAAAAAGCACAAATGATACGCGGTGAGTGAGTGAGTGGATCGAATCGAATGAATAAATCTAAGTAAGTCATCTCGAAAACTAACCTACTCCTTTATATATCGGGCGCCTGAATGGAAGGAACATTCCCGTTTATATTCAGTACAATACTATTGTCGATCTGTATTGTAGCCCGAGAGGTTGAAATCGTCGGTCGAAAAGACTTTCCATTTTCGAATGTTTATGACTGTATTGTTGACGGGGCCTTCACTCTCGCTTTTCGAGGGCTTTATTGTTACTTGATAAAACGGGTGTGTTTGCCGTTCTTCTTGCATTTACGACATAACCCCGACTGTGTTGGAAATTTCATCGTGAACGTTAAGACCTGTTAGCTTTGATTGTTCAACTTGACGACACAAATAACATTTGACATTACAGATCTATTACTCTTTCACCACACCTGTCACAACGCGAATTTCACTCTTTAGTTGCTTTAGCACAGAATAGATCTGTTACGACGCGAATTTCAGTTTCTGATTTACAACTGCACTTAATGTCACGTTTCAGTTTATGGCCGTCTCTTGCAAGACAGGCGTTTTCAGGCCAATTATCACGCTACGCTACAGTAGCAAACAACAATTACGCGCTTTTGTCTTACTTGCTTTTGTTATGATACTAACATAACCTTACGTAACTGAACCTAAGCTGCTATATCTCAAGCGCGTACAACAAACTTGCTTATAAAGGCAATAAGGTTATTAACAATAGCAAATAATGATTATCCCTTTCTGTAGACACATCAATACGAACTACCAACCTTTGTGGACACATGTTTTCTCTACTCGCTGTTATTATTATACAAACGCAACGTACTGTATTTATAACCTAACTCACCCTATAATTTTGAGTAATAAAGAAATCAGAACATATTTTAACATGCTTTTTTGCAATCGCGAACAAAATGGCTACCTTCGCATTTAGTTCTGCAAAGTAATTCCCTATAATAGAAACATATTTTTCCAAACATACACCTATATGTCGTAATATTTTAGAGGCCTCTTTTAAGGAGCTAGATTCCTAACTAATAACCAAAACGCGCTTAAAAAATCCGTTTGATATGATATCAATTTAAGTTAACCTAACCTAACTTACTATAGCTAAAACAAAATAAAATAGCAATTAAAAATTTCTGTGAGGACATATTTGCCGTAATATTTTTTTTATGATATTAAGGTAACTTCACCCAAGCTACTCAAGCCTAATCTAACTTAAGGTAAGATATTTTTTATTTTTACGCCACCTTAAGGGAATTGTTTATTTTTCGGACATTTATTTATTTTTTAATTTGTTTTTTATTTTTGTTACTCAGCCAACAGCCGTTAGGCCATTTATAGGCGTCGGTGTACATTTTATGGGGACTTCCAACCCCACTAACAACTGTCATGATGTTATTATGACATCCGGGACCAACTATTTCCGTGACAGCCGTATCACGAGGCTCCGAGAGAAGCAGCCATGGAACTCCCATCCAAGTTTTGACCAGAAAGAGCGTTGCTTAATTCTACTAATCGAACGTGGACGATTGTTCAAGCACCCGGCTCCTAATGATGGAATTTACATCTGTCCGAACTGTTTCACGTTAAGTAGGGGATAAAGCCGTCATACATGCGGATTTTGTCTTGTATTTTCAGTCCGGCCCTAATATCCAAGCGAGCGTTTCGCGCTTTTGGATACCCCGGCCGGTTAAAGTATTAACATATTACGTATTCAGAGAGAGTTCTCGAAGCTAAAGCGAGAAGCACGTGTTGTTGACCTGGGGTGTAAATGTGACCCGATGAGTGTCGTATTTCTGAGAATGACTCCCTGTCGTTGATTAAGAGTGTTATCCCATTACGGTCGAGCCTGGATAAAAAGGTTGACCTCTTTCGCATGTTGTGTTTCTTTACCAAAGTATGCGTTCTGCCAACCCTTGTTCTACTCTGTGTATATACAATTTCCTCAAACTGTGTATCATCGTCAAATTAATCACCTACCGAATACA
>CALNHX010005270.1:0-110210 GCA_940337035.1 Agriotes lineatus
TAATTAAACTGTCTAAAATTATCCTGGCGTTTGTTTGTTAATCTCAGGGGGTATATCTGTTTGAATCAAATTAACTCCGACTGAGAAAGCTACCCGAAGGTAATTTATTACATTCATTAGCCCTTATTAGCAGAAGGGTAGACCGTTACAATAGTGACAAACTTATAATTAGAGTCGTCTGTAATTTGTGTTATACGTTTGTCAGTACTGAAGTGTATTGCCAGTCTATGTCATATTCGAGGTTCGTAGGTTAGGTTTTGTTTGTTATTTGACATAGAGTGACGCAAAACTTAAACGTCAAACATCGAATTTAACATAGCTTGACAGTGCTATCAACAATACAGTAGTCAGTGACATGGTTTTTATCTCACTAGTGGGTTATGGTTTTTACCTGCTGGTGGGTTATAAGCGACTTTATAGGTCTAAACTCGATCTAGTATAGCCTTACAACTAGGAGGTGTTGGATAATAGTATGCAATATACTACCTAGGTGGAAAGTATTTCATTACTTTCGAGAGATAAAGTAGTTATCCGAGACGCGAAGCGTCGGGGTTTGGATTACTTCCCATCTGTTGTCATGGTATTCTAAAAGTTGGTAATGGACAATTTTCTAAAAGACAGTAATGACCTTATTACAAATATGGTTGCGAATAAAGATTCTAGATTGAAGCGCGGTGAAAATCGTAACTAATGTTAGAATCTAGTAATTAGGGTTGCCACGTTGCCAGACCTACTATATTTGATAGAAGTCTTCTATATTTCGTGACAATCTTCTATCTTCTAAGTACCTAAAATATAGAAGCAAAATCATCTATATTTCATATTAACATTATGTGAGAATTAACATCACTATTTGATTATTTATATTATTGTTCGTCCCACCGTGGTTTGTCCGTTCACGAGTTAGTCTCGGACTGTCGGTAATAATATTCCCTGTTCTGCATCGGTGTTGAGATAACCTAATTTTGTATTTGATTCGAGCTGGAGAGTAAAAATGAAAAGAAAACTTTTAAGCAAACTACAACTGTGACACCATTAAAACAGACTGACAGTTTAGTTTGTCAAACTAAGTGATGGTGTGGCATAGGCTTAATATTCATATTTTAGTAGTTCTTATAACTTTGCTTTATTTTATAAACAAGTAATATGGTGACGTCGTCGTCAGTAATAAAGAGTAATATACTGACACAAGTGAAAATGATAGTGACACAGCTTCGGTGCTTCGAAAACCAAGACAAGACACCTCTTCATATAAAAATAAAAGGGTAAATATAATTTTATAAAAAGTGTATCAAATGACAACTCTAAAGCAAGGTGCATTCTGTGCCACAAGGATTTTTCAAAAATCAAGAAGTAAGAGAAGTAGATTTTTATTTTTAATATGAGGACTCAATGCTCATCGAACCTTTATTTATGTCAACTTAGATTTTGCAACATCAGAAAAAGATGTTTGACAACCCTACTAGTAATTTCCAAGTTTTGTATTGCTAACATTTTTGACATCTATCATATTGACATTAAATTGTTAACCTTATTTAAGCTAAATGACACAATAAAGTAGAGGCGTACTCAACATTGTGGTATGGCGCATTTCAAAAAAGAATTAACTAAAGTACTCTAGAATTTACAACACACACCAAATTAGCAACAATACCAATAGCTTCTTCTTCTTCTTTTTCTATCCCTTATACCCTAAGGTGTCGGGTCCTCTGTCCACTTCAGGAATTCTCTCCTACTCTTCGCCAACCTCTTTGCTTCATCTATACTTTTCGCTCTTCTTTGTACCATATTCTTGATCGTATCCATCCGTGTTAGTTTGGGTCTACGCCTTCTTCTCTGCCCTTCTCTTCTTGCTTCCATAGTTTTTCTTGGTATCCACTCCTCGCACATTCGTACCACAGGTCCATACCATCTACGTTGTTTTATTTGCACTGTTTGCACAAGTGGCTGTATTTCTAGCTCTTCTCTTGTTACTATATTCCTTACTCTATCCCTTCGAGTCCTTCCTACTATTCTTCCAAGATACTTCATTTCTGCTGCCGTTATTCTACTGTTATACTTGGAGCGGCCAGCTTTCTGCTCCGTATGTTAGGGTGGGTACGTATATATTGTTCTGTATACATGTAGTTTTGTGTCCTTGCTTAGTTTTCTCTTGTTTATTAATGTAGCATTTATTTGATAGTATATTCTTGTTGCTTTCGATGTGCGGTTACGAATTTCGTGGTCAATTGTTCCATCCTGACTTATAATAACACCTAGGTATTCATAGTGGTTTACTTCTTTCAGTATTTTACCCTCACATTCACTATCTATGTTTCTTTCTGGATCTTGTTTATCTATGCACATTGTTTTACTTTTGTTGGTGTTAATGGTCATTCCTGCTTCATTTATTTTATTGTTCTATCTGTCCACAGATTGTTGGAGTTTCCTCTCTGTGTCAGCTATGAGTACGATATCGTCTGCGAATACCGGATTTTGAATGTTTACTGCCTTTATATTTCAGTTTCCAATTTTTGTGTTAAGTGCATTTTTTGCTTTGTTTGATAACTTGATCCATAACTATTATAAACAGCAATGGGCTCAACGAGTCCTCTTGCTTAATACCTCTTTCCATGTTGAAACTGTTTGATTCTTGACTATTTATTCTTACAATTCCTTTTATTCTCGCGTACAGTTTCTTCGTCGCATCTATCAGTTGTCTGGGAATTCTTATTTCTTCCATAGCACTCCATAATGTTGCTTTTGGGACTGTATCAAAAGCTACTTGTAAATCTATAAATGCGAGCTATAATGATTTTCCCTCTTCTGTTTTCCTTTCTATTGCTATTCTTAATATATGTATAAATGTGATTTTGAGTTTGTCTGCTTTCCCTATGTGCTGATTGTTCTTCTTGTAATTTGCCTTGTATGTGTTGTCTAATTCTTACTTCTATTATCATATAGTACATTTTTTTTGCATGATGCAAGGCTTATAGCTCGGTAGTTATCGCATTCGTCTGTTTTTCCCTTTTTATGGAGCGGTATATATATTTTCTTCCCAATCCTTGGATATATCTTCTCCTTCCCATGCTTGTTGACATACTTTCCTTAACCAGTTTACTAGCCTTCCTCCTCCATGCTTTATCATCTCGGGGCTTATGTCGTCTCTTCCTGCTGATTTTCCTAATTTAATTTCTCTGATTGCCTCTCGTACCTCTGTTTCGCTTATTTCCTCTAGTACTGCTGTTTCTTCTTCCCAATAGCAATAACAAAATAACAGAATTAACAAAATCAACAGCTACAGCAATTTTCATACTTTAAAACACAAAGAATCTGTCATATGACGTTAGTCACTGGGCAAGCGAAATCACTGTACCTCTTATCCATTCAGTTAACTCACGTGGCGTTTACGTTGTCAAATGAAAATTTTGGAGTGTACTTTATATACACAACCTATCAACTTTTTTAGTGAATGTACTTAACGTCAAACTTGTAAGTAAGGTTATGAAAAATTATTTGCTAAACTTAAATATAAATCACAGTTTTAGTGAAACAAAGTAAAAACATAATTTATTAATAACTTTAGTAAGTAATCTTGTATTATATATGCAATCAAATGAAATGAAATGTAATTCAAATGTCAAAGTGAAGGTACAAAAACCAAACCTTGAAATTTAAATTGAAAATGGCTCCTACATAAAATCCAAACATTACTAACACCCTACTAGCGATTTTCATATTAACCAACTGATAGTGACTTTAACGTCACGGGAGTTTTCTGAATGGATTATACCCACCGTTACTGATTACTTGTCATTTAAAATATTACCAAACATTGTGGGCCGGTTGCAGAAAGCAATGTTAAGTCTGGCGTTAGCTAACGCGACGTCAAAGTGAACAAAAACGAATCAAATCTCAAATCTTTATGGTAACTAATACATTAGTAAACAACATTTGATGCGATTTTGTTCACTTTGACGCGACGTTAGCTAACACCTGACTTAACATTGCTTTCTGCAACCGGTCCTGTATGTTTCACAATTACTTTTTTACACATATTGCCAATTCACTGAAATTAGATATGATCAAAACGCCTTTCATGGCCTACCTTGAGAGTCAATCTAGATTCTGTAAGCTGTAATAAAACCATATAACAGCCTACTGGGAGGAACAAACACCGTGAATGGAATATATCCAGCATTATGGCCTAATAAATTGTTTAAAAATGATTAACAAGCAAATACCTTGATTTTATTTCTTTATAACCTACTATGAAACTATACTTTTTTTAAAATGCAGTAAAAGCTATAGGTATTTAATAGTGACACAATGAACTGATTTTTAATAAGAAAATTAAGTTTCTTGTTATGTCTCGGACAACGAAGCAGTGTTGCCAGATCGGATGGATGTTTAATCGGTAGATGAGTTCGGAACTTTTCGGTAGATTAGAGGGAAATTCGGTAGATTCAAATAAACAATATTTTTTTAAAAAGTTTATTAAAAACAAGTAAGAAGGAACATAAAAACACATGATTATTGTTTGGATAATAGAAAACAAAGAAACACTACAAAATTAATACCTACCCCTAGGTATAACGTACAATTTTTTTTTAGGATTTTGGATATAAAATATTCACTTATAATACCATGAGTAGTCAAAGTTATGTAGACTATTTTTGCGGTGATGTCACGAATGTGATTTGGTACGATTAGGACGAGTGCACTAGCACGAGTCCTAATCCCAAGCGTAATGGACATGAGTAGTAATGATACCACCGCAAAATAAATTACTTAACTTTGACTAAGAATGGTATTCGAGGGACTTTTTCTAATAAAAATCACATTTGTTTAAAATAGTTACTTGAATATCTTCTAGGAAGATATATCCACTGACATTTTTTGGTTGGTCAAGAAACGTCAGAATTCTGGATTTTCATTGGTCACTTTTTGACAGATGACAGGTGAATTGAATAGTCGTAGTCATACTATTTACTGTTATTATATTTTTTACCGAGCTACGTTTAAGTAATTTAAAAAATCTCCATTTCCGTGAATCACCGACGCTGTTTGAAAATATGGAAAATGCAGAAGTGCATTTTTTCGGGTAACTATCAACTCTAAACTTAAAATTCCGCTATTAACTAATAGAGGTCTCCACAAAACTATTTGATATTTTATACGTTTACCATAGATAGAGAGAGCGCTACAGGTGATAAACTTTGATAACCGTCGAACTTAAATAACAAAGAATACAACATTTAGAACTTATTGTAATTATCTTATACATAAAACCTAAAACTCTGCATATTGATAAAAAATCTGCGTTGTAGGCTACTTTTCGGTAGAATCGCATCTGGAATCGGTAGGTATATCGGTAGGACATTGGCAAAATCGGTAAATCTACCGGAAAATCGGTAGACCTGGCAACAGTCCACTGAAGAACGTTGAAATTATACAGTGACGCCATGTTAATTCCTAACAGATAAGAAATGTAAGTTTATATTTTTCTCCATTTATTCCAATAAGATTGTAATGCTTTAAGATCAAAAATTTATAAAGTTTAACTAAAAATCAAAGAAGTAAAAATGACAAAGTTCTATTATTAAGCCTTAAATGTCTATTTTCGCACTGTTAACTTATCATACCTTTGCAAGTTATTCACAATAACAGTAAAATACCAGATCCTTCCATTTCATTGCAAAAATGAAACTTAAATACACATGGGAAAAGATGTCGTTATCCAGTTTCCCATTCAGCTGCAGTTTCCACCATCCTACGTTTCTTATTTTGACACTCCACTCAACACAAACATTTCCGTTTATTGGTTTTCTTTACAGCTTTTATATTGTCCTATACCCACATCTCCAATATTAATCGATTGGAAAATGAAATTTTATCCTAATTGACTTAATTTTGTATAAACCGATCGATTCTTATAAGTTAACAGCTTATTTAGATATGCGTATTCATATGCCCTATCTTCTTATTGCTTTAAATTCGTATTAAATGGGTAGATAAGTAGATAAATAAGGTTTTACCCTAGTATGCGTCTTCACATGTCTAACTAAGCTACTTTTCGTTGGAACATGGATGCGGTTTACATTTGTTTTCGTATGACCAACTAACTTACTTCTGTGCGCTGTTTAGTATTCACAAATAGAACATAAATATGGCTAATCTCCTGTATGCCTCTTCATATGAACGTGGGCCGTCTAAATGCAGCCACAGACTGAGTTAACCTAAGAAAAATATTTCTTAGAAACTCTTAAAACGCAGCTCCAGTAACATGATCCCCAAGAAAATAGGGCCAATAACGTAGTCATGTACAATCCCACCCCAAACATTAAGACTCCACTTATGTTGATAATTGTTGAAAAATATAGCATTTGGATTGTTTGTGTCGTAGTAGTGGAAATTACGTCTATATACAAATCCACTTCTGTGGAAGGTACATTCGTCAGTAAACAGTATACATTTCGAAAAATCTTCATTTTCATCAATTGTATTTTGAACCCACTGACAAAAAACATTTTTGCGTCAGTCATCTTCTGTTAATTCTTGGAGTAACTGAAGTTGGTATGGATGAAATTTATTTCCAAATTGCTACTAATTTCGCTTACATATAGATTTGGATTTCCTATTAAGGCTGAAGTAATAGCTAGATGATTTTCTCATCTAAAACAGTCTGTCTTCTTGTGGTTTTCTCATACGCCAAGCTTCCAGTCCTCTCAAACCGTTCCGTTAATTTTTGCAAAAATCTCTCATCTCTTCTGTGTGGAAATTTTTCGGCATACAATCGTGACGACAAAAAACAATTTCCATCACTTTCAGCAATTATGTTCACTATATTTATTAATTCTGCTTTAAAATAATTTATTTGAAATTATAAAATTACCTAATACTAGTGATGGGCATAACCGGACAATGTTCATAACCGAATTATTTGCATTCGAATGATATTAATAATAGAATTATTATTTGAATAATCATTCGAATAAATTTTGGCTCTCGATTCGTTTCCATTAAGTCAGCCGGTTTGCCGGTTGGCGGTTCACCGTCATCTGCATCGACATCGGTTCATCGTCATCTGCATCGACATCGTAACATGCAGATAGCAGAGGAACTCAGTTAATCGTTAATTATTATAATAATTGTATAAATGATTTTTATTTGATTTCTAAGGAGTTTGTGCAATCAGTAATTGTGGATATGAATGAAATATATCTGGTTACACCTTTATTGTTTTCGATTGCTGGCGATTTATAATAATATAATAATATATTGTTGTAATTGTATGTTTTACGGCTCGGTATTCTGCATTAGCTCGATTACTGGTACATTCTTCCAATCTATAACCAAAACATAATATGTACGGTCGGCGTCTTAGAAATCGGGACACGTAATATGTTCTTCTAGTCTTTGGAGTATTCTTGCTCCGGTTACTTCATTAATGTGAGATGGCATTTCATAATTGACAAACAATAAACAATCTGACGTAACAATTAAAACCATAATAACTGTAAAAACCCAGTTTATACACTTAAAAAATGCATGCAAAATATATCATAATAGTGTGTAGTGCCCGATTTCTAAGGCGCCGACCGCACATTATGTTGTATGTATTGGAAATTAAGAGGTATTTATTAAGAAGTATAGAAAGAAAGAAATATGCGGGACTGTTTGCTAATCGCAATAAAAACAGTTGTAAAACGTTTATGTTTATCGATCGGGCGGGTTTTGAACCTTTGGAGATGTAAGCAAATAAAAAATTGTTTTATAGCTTGATGCGTTTGCAGTTTTTAGGCGTTCAGGTTTTAGGTCCCCAGAATTTGATAATTTGATATTTTTTATGATAGGAGGTAGGTACGCGATAACCAAATGGTGTTTTCAGTACAACCTGCTTTGTTTATGAGTTATGACGTATTTATATTTACAGAATTTTGAGCACTGCGTAGGTCGCTGAGATATGGCACGTAGTACCTTTGAATAGAGGTTTTATATTCAAAGCGTAGTACGTATCAGCATGAGGTTATTTTTTATTTGAATACTTGGAACGAAAACCGAGTTACATAGGTTATTTCCATAACCGGATAACCGGTTATTTTTCATTCGAATAAGCCCATCACTACCTAATACCATCAACTGACAAGCTATTAAACTTTATGGCGTCAATGCAAAAGTTAAAATATAAGCACGTTGATTTTGTTTTTCATAGCCAACTAATATGTGCCAAGTAGGTACCTACACATTTTTCGTGATTTTTATTCAAAGCCTAATTTCTGAAACGCTACTTGAAATAAAATATAACATTTTGATGTTAAAATATAGTAAACTTGCGGTTATATTTTTGTCTGTAATAAAATATAGGGTGTTCCATTAAAAGAAGTGTTTTTGCCTTACATTTTCAAAAGCAAAAATATTTAAAAATGGAGGAAATGTGACGTTTTAAACGAAAGCTTGAAATTGAAAAAAAAATACTAATAACATTTATAAGTTGGAAACAATGAAAGCCATTTAAAAGAAAAAATAGGGTTCAATTGATACTTATTTGAGCTATACTTTTATGAAACACCCTGTATAAGCCAAAGTAATTTTAAAACGTGCAGCTTCCACTCCCATTAAGGTAACTTCAATCAAACCTTTTATAGGAAAACTAATAAAGGCTTAATTGAAGACCGGCGCACTAAATGGACACACTGTATATCAGAATTAAAAACGTTGACGTGGCTATCTGGTCATACATTAGAACAACGTTATAAAGATTTTGCATAGATAAAAATATAAGAGTTGCAATTTAAAGAAAAATATTACTTATAGAAAAAGAAAGCGTAACGCCCCGTTTCAAAACCGTTTCAATAGCGCGTTCTTGCAATTAGTATCTTTTTTCGGACTACCTCATATTTAATAATGCAGCAAGGATATTCAGGTTTATCGCATTAAGCGTCTAACATTAGAGATAAGACACTTGCAAGGCTTTTTCTGGTCGAGGCACGCTCGCTGGGGTTTTCCGAAGTAGGCTCATTCTTATCGATTTTTTACGGAGCGCTTCTCTCGGATCTAAATTCTCGAAGCAGACCAAAGACTCTGTTTTAAACAAACTAAAACTGCCAGCGCGTTGGTTCTTCACGAACGGCCGCAAAGTGCTTTGGTAAGAATGCCTCGTCTAGCTAAACTTTGGATACTTATTTCGATATTTAGGCCGGTTCCCATGTGGTCTCCTTAAAGGCTATTCTACAGTCGCCAAGGAATAGCTGGGTCTCCATTATTTTCGCTTCTACGTGCAAACTGGCCAGAATTTCCAGAATACCTAGGCCACCCTTCTGCCGCAGTTAGCTGATCTCTTTGATAGTGGCGTCCTTGGATTCTATTAAATATGCAGTCAAATCCGGTTTAGAAGTCCTTTTTGTGAAGATGCAAAGTACTAGGATTTTCCCCCTCACATCGCTGGACATAACATCGAATAATAAATGTAAGTACATGCATTTTTCAGCGTTTTAATCGACAAAGGCAGATGCCACAACTATAATCAGTTCTTGCTAAGGTCTTAGAAATTCAAACTAAAGCGTGTTTAATGTTTTCAATCAATTTGTAATGCTAAAAGCGTGAGTGATTAATCATTTCCAAATTGCTGAAATCCGTATTTACCTTACACACACTTCCGCCGCATCCTTTGGGCGTTGTACTGACTTGTCAAATACGATATCTCAGGTGGCGATCTTGAGTTGTAACCCTGAGCGATGTTGTGACTAAAATACTTAGTAGTTGGTTCTTATTTATGGTTTATTTATTTGTTAGGCAATTGCCCTACAAACCTAAGTTGCTGTCACTTTAGCCCTAATAGCTTATGTATATAATTCATATGTTATTGCGATTTGTTGGGTTTAATTAAATGTTCTTAATGCTGGTAATATTATTGTGTTCTTCCAGCAACCCCTTCACCTGTACAATTTATATAGGTATGCAGCGAAGCACTAAATGTAGGTGGTGTATTGTTAAATAGCTAATTTTGTTTTTATGTTGTGAGGAACGGCATGTTCTTGCCTAGTTCTTACACCACGTCATATTCTACCGAGAGTTAAATAACCAGTGGTGTTCCCATAGGGTATTCTCCATATACGCCGTATAGTACTCTCAGGATTTTCTGGCCATACTGCGTATACTTTCAAAGAATTTTGTGCTTACAAATTAGGCCTAACGTCAAGTCAAACACTGCTTGAACAATTGTCTGCACCAAGGTTGCCAGCGTTTGTAGGATTTATCCCACCACTCTACCGTTCGAGTAGCAGTGCAGGGTGTATTCCGCGATCCTACGTGAAGGTTTGGCTGCGAGACCATCGATCGTCGGCACTTTCAGCTCCTCGTGGTCAAGTTAAAGAACGTCAAAAACAGACAAGGAAGAAGATGCATTACAAAAACAATTTTTTGCCAATAAATTTAATTAGATTAATCGTTTTTTTGCAATTTTATATGGTAAAAAGTTAACAATTTAAGCACATTGGTTGTAATCCCCCCTCGCCAAGCAACCATGGAAAAAGTCAGGCACTCAATGGGTTACCGGTAGTATAGTATACCTTCAAAAAAATTTATGGGAACATCGCTGTAAATGGCTAGCCTAGACAGTGACCACACTTCTTCTAAGGGAGCGGTACAAAAGCTGAAAGTACAATATGTGCGATGGTAAACTATGCAACCTTCATATTTAAAGCGGTTATTAAAAAACTACAATTGCAGCAATAGTGACGCACCCTGTATTTGTAAAAGAGAAATAACAAACGTCAGGTAGATTAAGTTTAATGAATAATTAAATACTATTTATAAACAATGAATGGTAACGAATATTAAACATAGTGGTTGCTATTATATATTAACAGTCTTGTTTTCAGGTCTTAGGCATATTCATGTTTTATCAAGGAAAGAATGTGGTATTTGGTGATTTTTGTAAGTTCCACGATTGATTCTTCCATCTCGTTGTCTGGGTGCTGTGTTATTCGACGTTTAAGGGCGACGAATATCTCCTCAATTTTATATTCCTTATGGCAGATCACGAACGCGAAACCAAATTTGTGTTTATATCTGAAACAGGACCTTGCGATTAATTATATGAAATGTTAACGTTTATCACGACAGACCTTTATGTTGTCACAATCTTTAATTTGTTGTTTAATTTCGAAGTACATTCTGTGAAAAATGAAACCTGATATTTCAACATTGCTATAAATGTAATGCGTCAATGACAGTAAGGTACTATTTTGTAAACCAAAGTAAATATCGCCGACGACTTCGATTTTAAGTAGTCATTATTGAAACTATTACTATTAATTTACATAACAATTTGGAATGTTATTCTTGCAACAAAGGAATTCTGAGAAATGTGGCATAAGATAAATCTCATACTTACTTTTCCATGTAGCGAATGAGCCTCCTTTTCTGTATCTCAGACAAGCCAACCAATTCTTCCAGCTTGGCTCCCAGTCCTGGATGGCCTTGAAGTATTCCTTTCTTACCTGTTGAAGCGGAGAACGATTAATTCAATTCACATTACAATATAAATATGATGGAAACGCTATTTCATGATAGGCAGAATTATACAGAGGGCACGTAATGAATAGTTTTTAATCATTGTTGAGATTAAAACATGACTCGAACGAAGTTAATGGCCCTTGTCTGCCTGGCAGCCTCGAGGGCTTATCCTTTCTTTAGCAGATTATTTGTAATATAATACCCTTGTACCATAAATAACTGTTACTTTATTATTCATTACTCTATTATTAACTATTTTTTAAAATGTTTCGAGTATATGTCTTAAATCTTTCTTCGAAATTGTTAAACATATAACTGTTACTGAAGACGCCGTCAAGTTACATTGTAAACTACTAAAATTTAGTTTGATCTTTTCATATTTAATTTTAACTGGTTACCCTAGGATAAGCTGAGGTGTCCAAGGTTCGTTGGTTTACTCAAATGTACAGACACAGAATAACAAATATAGAAGTAAATTGTATATTGTGTTTAAATATTACAAAATAATTCTTAAGTATGTTTACATAATAACTGTACATGAAGCTATAAATAAATATTTATTCGGGTGCTGAAGCCTGGTTTAACCGTCCGCGGTGGTCTGCAACTCAACGTACACGCCTGTTGGGTCAGTTACTGTCCCTGCACTGGATAACGGTCAGTCCGGTTGCACGTTGTACTTCCAATGCGTAGCGGTTCTAAAACATACTCGGTTCAACGTGCTGGGGCCAAGATGGCGGTGTTTATATTTTGCAGTCTGAAAAATGTAATTAAATCCAGTTAATGACGTGGTTCATGGACGTCTTTGGTGGTGTATAAATTCGTGCATTAACTGGTGGCTCTCTGCGGGTTAAATTTGGATCGCTCAGGGCGATAACAGCTAGAAAGGTTACCTTGACAAAAAGTCCAATGATTGCCAGCCGTATTGGTGGCGATCGATGGAGATTGCCGGAAATTTTATCAGAAAGTCGGACTCCGCTAGGTGTGCGGGACGTGTTTGTGGGCTACGCCGTTGGAAAGGAAACTCCCCATGTGCAGGTACGTAGAGCTCTAAGTTATGTTAAGTCAGGTTAGAAGCTGGAGATCGGGTTCAAAGGTGTGTTACAATATGACCGGTGTCACGTTGGTTTGTATCAGGTGTCAGGGTGCAGGTGGATATGCCTGGTATGACCGATGTCGCGCCGGTCTGTACCAGGTATAAGGGCTGTAGGTATCTGATCAGGGAAGGTTGTGGTGCAGGCAAGACTAGTTCAGCCCCCCATGGGGGCAAAGAGCTCTGCTAGGTGCTGGTCAGGTCGCTGGACTCAAGTGCGCTCAACAAATTTGGCGGTTTTCTTATATACCATCGTGGCCCTTGTTATCGGGAGGATAGAGTAGGAATTGCGTCGAGTGTTGGTTTACGCTACGTCGCACACCGCGGCTAGGTTCGTCTTATCGGAAATCCGCGCGCTCGAAAGATGCAAGCGGTTTTAGCGACATTCAAATTCCTAGCATCATATTTGTGGTTTAGGTAAATTTGGTGCAGGAGCTAACGTTACCGCATATTGTCGCTGAGTTTGCAAACTTATGCAGCAGAAAATAACATATTTTGGCGCATATTTAGAGGTAGGTACTGTATTTAGGAATGCCCAAAGATCTTGTTGCTGGATATGTATATACTTTTTCAGTGTTTTCACGATTTGGCAAAATGTGAATGAAATCGATGACAAGAATGGTTGGTAAAAGGGGCGTCTGCAGCTAACCTGCCACCGGGGTGCAAAGTCTAATATGTCGCTTTCTTTATGTTGTAGATTTAGTGGTTAGAGAAAGTGAATGATTTGAGGTTAGTAAAGTTAAATAAAGAACCATTATTATTATTGTTCTTTATTAATAATCTCTCAATCTGATAACATCAAAATATCTATTATAATATTGAAAGTAATGTTTGTTACTTTTCAACACCCAAAATCAACTTTTCTTGATTTATTATAGCAAATTATTTTTCCTTCTTCTTTTAGCAACACAATTTATTATAGTAAATCAAAATATGTATATCTACGAATATTTTACTTCTGTCAAATTATTTGTCAAATTAAACGTCAAAATTCAAAATTATTTCAAACTTCCAATTTTCGTGAAAAGTGATGATCGTAGGCAAAAAGTTGTTCATAACTCGCTCGCTAAAGCTTTTACTGCGTTCGTAAAAACGAGCGTGAGCGAATAAACATATTTTATTTCCAGATCTCGTTATGAAAATAACCTTGACGGTAACATTTATATTTATGTCAATGTCGTTTTCAATACTTATTATAGCTAGATTTCATAGCCTTTCTTGTGGCTTACTTACAAAATTCTTATACATTTAAAAAAATATTTTTTACCTTTGAAAATGTCATGCTCTGTGACTCAGTGTTTAAGTAGTTGCACTACTGATCTAAGGGTCGCGGGTTTGATCATCAGTCCCTATGAAGTTTTTAAAAGCAAAAACAAGCGGATGGAATTCCTACTGGTACCGTTTCACAAAAGATGTAAAACCTTCGGCGTCAAGTTACTACTACGATGTGTAGTATGCAAAAGATCGCTTATTAGTGTTGGAACCCTCTAGCCTTGACCAAATTCTAGTAAGGCTTTGACCGTATGACCATAGTAGGTGGTGTCTAAAGTAACTGGTATTTCCGTATGCCTAGACCTTGTCGACAACAAACAAAGTAAATACATGTAAAGTTATCTTTCACCCTCAGCAACAGTGACAGGTAATGTTAATCAAATGCGTAAAGCAATCGACAAATTTAGGAATATATAAATTAAGTTATTTTTAAACAAATATTTCAAAACATAGACTGAAGGTGCCGTAGATTTTTAGGTAAGTCGGTAAAGAGTCGATTTCATTCAGTCAAGCGAAATTGTATAAATTGAAAATAAGAGGAAGAAGAAGAAGAAGAAAATAAATTACTTTTTTTTTCTTCACGAGTCGATTGCATTTCAAAGGGTTCGAACACGTTTCGGAGATGATTTGCAGATAATAAATAGTCCTACTTTATTTCATAATAATCATTTGTCATGTATTGCGGATAAATAAATATGTGTGATACAAGCAGCAGTTACACTTGACCACGGGTCAAGCGTAATCTTTTAGTTAACGCAAGTTCCTTTTATTTACGATATAAACAAAATCATAGGTACAACTTTAGAATGTTTTTTACGCCTAGTTACGGGCATTTCACAACAAACCAACCAAACATAAATAATTATGGAGAAACAAATCAACCAATGTCGTATGTACAAATGCCAATAAATTCTTCTTATTCGCAACCAGTGCCTATACAACAATTTTATATGCATAATGCAGATGCATACAATAATCGGCCAAAAAGTAATACCCAAATACCAATATATAAATATAACGAATCAATGGCAGTAAGTTCCATACACTAATAAACGAAACAGCAATGTTGACGATCAAGAAGCTCGAAAGAAGGAATACTGGCTGGGAGACAACAGATATAACGCACTTACAGAAGAAAATGTATTGGAAGAAGAAGGTGGAAAAGCTACTAAATCGACTGAACTGAAACAACCACCCATATTCGTATCAGAAGTTAAAAACATAAAACCCCTTGCTGACCTTCTAAATAATATTGCCAAGGACAATTATGTACTAAAAACGTTTTACAACGATCAAGATAAAGTGCAACCTTCCGAGAGCCGGATATATACTTCAGCCATTCAAGCACTAATAGAAAAGAAAACTGAATTTCACACTTACAAGCCAAAATTCGAAAGATGCTTTCGAGTAGTTCTCAAAAACATCCACCCAACAATTGAAGTAACCGAGATAAAACCAAGCATCTTGGAAAAAGGACATCAAGTAATAAACACATGGAATTTCAAACGGGACAAAAATTTCCAATATTCTTTATAGACATAAAATCAAAGGAAAATAACAAAAATATTTATAAGATCGACCTACTCCAAAGTTGTTTTTGAGGCCCCACATACAAAACGTGAGTTACCATAATGTAAACGCTGTCAGAGATTTGGACATACGAAAAAGTTTTATAAAAACATACCTAGATGCATTAAATGCACAGTAGAACATTTTACTGACCAATGTTTTAGAAAAATAAAAGACTGTACTGTCAAATGCGTCAATTGTAACGAGCAGCATCTGGAAAATTACAAAGGCTGTATAGTGCACAAACAACTGCAACAAAAATTCTATCCTAGACTAAAGCAACGAAAAATTCCCATAAGATAGATCGGTACAACCAGGAACAACATATGCTAATGCAACAAGAGTAGGTACATCTTAGCTTAACCACAACTCAAGAAAGCCAAAATTTACATATTCCCACAGCACAACCCACTAACAACATATCTCAACTTTGATCTATGATGAAATATATAATGGATCAAATGGGTACTCTCATAAACCCTATATCAGTCCTTGTCAACAAAACCAACTAATGGCTCCACTATTAAGAATCGCAGCGTAATGCCAATGGAGTGTTCCAGCATGCACAAGAAATAAAACTATTTATACAAAACTCAAATATAGACATACTTTTAATATCTGAATCTCATTTCACAAGCCGGAGCCATATAAAAATACCAAAGTTTAATGTATATAGTACAAATCATTCTGACAATACTGCAATAATTTTAAAACAAACAATTAAACACCATGAGCGAGAAGATTACAAAATTCTTAACATACAAGCCACTAGTGTTTTCATAGAAGACGTGACTGGAAAAATCACAATATCGGCAATATATTGCCCACCCAGACACAACAACAAACAAGCTGATTTCACTGCATTTTTTAAAACTGTCTTATTTCTGAGATAATCATAGCTGTACTGTAGATTATGTTCATTATTAAGAATATTTATTTTTGGCTCTATTCGTATGTTGAAATCTGCTACATGATGGATGGTTGCGACTACACAATAACAGATGGCACTTTCGCATTGCTTATCTTAAGGTCACCCTTAGCTTATCTTACAGTGACTATATACAAGACAGTGTGGCCATACGATTGGCCACCATTTTCAGGCAAATTTGAGCGTAGAGATATACAGTGCCTTTAGAAATAATCGAACGTTTTTGAGTAGTCATTATTTTGGCGCTAGTTATTTTAACTAGTTGGTGTTAGCTACACGTGCAGTGTTATGTTTGGACATTGACATTTTTCATTAGCGTTCGTTCGTGGTGCTTTAAGGTGTTACATGAAGTTTACAACCGATTTCAGTTATGGTAGTTTACAATACAGCTAAATGCCGTCTTCCTGTTCCCTGTCTCCAAACCTCCCTGTTCTGTGATCGGTCTTCTTCCAGGTTCCTCTATGGCTCTCCGAATACCCTCATTCCACGGTTTGCGTGATCTACCTCTTTTTTTCTTAACCGGCGGCGACCATTTAAAGATCTTCAGAGGCCACGTCGTCTCCTCCATTCTCCAATTCTGTCCACAACTGATTCTGGTGCCTCCATTCTGGGTCTTATTTCCTCGTTCGTCACTCTATCTCGTCTCGATACCTTTGCGCTTTTTCGTTCATTTGAACTGTGTTTAGTCTTCGTTTCATTTCTGCTGTTACAGTCCATACATCACTGCCATAACATAGCACTGACTCTACCATTACTTTGCCTATTTTTTTTGTTTTTGTTAGAGATAGTATTGTCCCATCAAATTGATCTCAAGCATCCCACTATCTTCTTACTTTGTAGTATTCGAGTTCTGATCTCTTTTGTTCCCAAACCTTTTTCATCGATTGTATTGTAGCACCGAGGTATTTAAACCTTTCTACTTGTCTTACTGCGACATCTTCATTTATTAAGACTTGATATTGTGCTTCCGAGTTGACTACTAAATACTCCGTTTCCTCTAAACTTATGCTAAGGCCCCATTTATCGTAGCACCGATGTAATCTCTTTATCATATATTCCAAGGCAAACGCATCTTGTGCTAATACAACAATAGCATAATTCGAAATTGTCACATTTAAATACTCTGCAGAATATTACTTTTTCAGGGCAATAGATGATAAAATTTCACCCACTTGCGACGCTAATGAATTATTTGACACTGACAATTTACAATTGTCAGATTTGAAAGGTTTCATTTTCTTCCATAACCAAATGAACAGGTTCTACCAACCTCTTTGAGAACAACTTAGAAGTAACTAAATATTTTGCCTGTTAATGGCGGATATTTGCGTCGACCAAAAGAGGCGAAGACTTACTTATGGCCACACTGTCTTGTATATAGCCACTGTAGCTTATCTTACAGTGACTTTATACGAGACACTGGCCACAATAGAGTGTATTCTTTTTTATTGGTCGCTCGAATCAGCCGCCATTAAGAGGCAACATTTGTTGATGCTTTTGTCTGTTTATACCAAATCGAGGTTAGTAGGTTAGGTTTTGCGTCAGTTTGTTGTTTTAACACAAACTGACGCAAAATCTAACCTGCTAACCTAGAATTCGACATAGACTTACAGTGCCACCAATATATTATTTATACGTTGTGTAACCATGACCATTCAAAAACGTTCAATTTATTAAAGTTAGTAGGCCTTTGGCCGCCATTTTGTGGCAAATTGTGCCTATTGTCGCCACTGTCCCTATCAAGGCACTGTAGCTTATCTTACAGTGGTATAAACAACCAAAAGCATCAACAAATTTTGCCTCTTAATGGCGGCCGATTCGAGCGACCAATAAAAAAGAATACACTCTATTGTCTGTCTCATATAAAGTCACTGTAGCTTATCTGAAATATTTAGAAATACAGCTTGAGAATTGTTTTCCATAAAAACGAAATGTTACTGTATTAGCATAAAAAATTCAAAACGCTAATGCAATTATTCCAGTTATTAAAAAAGATCTGGTATCCATGTATAGGCAGCGCCATCTCAGATGCAATAGCCGAAACGTTATATCACGAAAGTCATGTAGAGGTCATGGTGTTCTCAATATTTTGCACAAAATTCTCATTTTCTCAATAAATACTGTATAGTTTGATTTCAAATTTTAGGTGATTGACGTGGTTAGCCTTTTAGTGGCAATGACAAATTATTATGTTTGTAGGCCATTATTTTTTTAAATTTCTATAACTTCAGACGATGAGTTACTGTATTAAAACAATACATTTCGCATTGACACTTTGTTATTGCCATTATAGGTATTTCTGCATGGCCTGAATGTTTCCTCCAAACGTATATACTGTAATGGTTTTTAGTATAAGGGTTTAATATCAGATTATAAAGGTTAAGGAATGCAGTATTAAATTACAAAAATGAATTTTAGTATTAGAAAGATATCGAAATTATTAAAATTAATTTGGTAAAGAAATGAAATAGAATTTAAATTCAATTGAATGATTACATATAAGAAACAGAAAGATTCTAACATAATTTAATTATTATCTGAAATAAAGTAGAGGATTAATGACAAATACCTATTCGAAAAATATCATTCAGCATAGTGGGTGTTAGATAAATATGATACAGATTATATAGAGTGCTGGACTTTTAAATATATGCTAAATAATATCACTAAGCAAATAATAATATTTATCAGTATGTAAAATAAGTTGGTACAACAAACATGCAATACCTTTGTAAACGGCTAAATTTATAAGATAAACCCTTTATACAAAGTTTAATCTGTTTTTGGAATGCGAAGGGTTGTGAATTAAACATAAAATTTGCGAGAAGAAAATAAAAAGTAAAATTTTAAAACATTTAAAGATGTGAAGATGGTAAGAAGGAAGAAAATGGATGTGGTGAGAATGCCCTAAGTAATACAGTTATAATCTACAAAAGCAATTTCTGCAATTTGATGCCGAACTAAGTTTATTGTCAATCAATTACATCATATGGATAGCAGGGAATGGTTTTTCTGGAAGTGGTTTACATCTTATAGTGTGGATAGAAGGTTGTTCATCTACTGGAGTTCTAATTCGCCAAGCTTGTTATTGAAGTGACATCTTGCATTTAGTAGAGGTTCGCGAAGGTCGTCAGTAGCTTGAGAATTTTGGAAGGAAGACGTGGAAGGTGTTTGCTAGTGATCAGTTTTTTGGCAGTTCTGTTGGAGAAAGGTGGTAGCTGGGAAGTCTTTGCGGTTCCTGGTGTTTGGTTGAGTTCGTACTGGGATTTTTCTGGAAGTTGAGATATCTCTGTGAGACCACCGGATGCGTTTGGCTTGGTAAATGAGAGTATCAAGGTCCATGGACAGGTGACAGACTACAGGTATTTATGTAAAAACTGAAAGAAAAAGATAGGAAGAGTGAAGTGAGGTAATTTTAAAGAGGAGAGTACTTACTATTTGATATTTGTTGAATAACAAGTAATGTAACGAGAAGGTATTTGTAATTAATTTTGCACTTCCATAATTTAAAGTGACATTGACATACGTACAAGTTGTCACGAAATAAAAGAATAAATTTTCAGGAATAAAAGCAATCTAGATTATAAGCGAATCCGACCTGTGTTTTCAGTCAAGAGTAAATGTTTTGTATCTGAGCTAGAGATTTAATAATATTGATAATCTATAATTTATAAAAGGGCAAATGAGTTACTAAAATTCAATTTAAAAGAGAATTGAATGAAACTAAACTAAAGTATACTAAAAGTCAGACGTAATAGCTAAAGAATAATAAATATCGTTATAACATAAAACCATTTACATACATGAGTCCATTATAACATAGTCAATTATAACAATATTATATAAACTAAGATAATGACAATAATAGGTCTGCTTTCAGTTTACGGCGCCATCTGTTATTAAACGTATCTGACGGCCCGCTCTAACTTATCGTTTGAAATGTGTGCGTCCTACCGGTCCGATTAGTTTTAGATTAACTTTTCTGTAAGAAATGGTATTAAAATGAAACGTCTGGGGGGTATTTTTACCTATTCCCGCGCAATCCACCAATTCTTTTATAGATAGAAAAAAAACATGTATATGAAGTGGTAATGTTTTCGGGGGTGAATTTTGAACTGCCCGGGGGGTAATTTCCCCCCCAGTCACCCCCTGGATTCAACACTGCTCCCCCCACATGGAGATGCGAAATCTGATGTAAACAAACAAAACTGAATGCTTACTTTTACATTTCTCAGAATTGAGCATTACGCACGGGGCTTACACACACGATAATATCGGAAGTTGAATTTGTACGTAAAAGAGGTTTTAAAACAACCCGGTTAAGAGGCTTGCTTTTATTTTGTTATCAAAGTAACTTTATGGAAAAACAGGTGATAGCAACCTACTTGATCACATTTTTTACTTCTGTTAAACTAGTACTTACTGGATGTGGTCAATGCTACGTTGCAGCTGTGTGAAGTAGGTTGTATGTTCACGTTCTTTTGTTTTCAATCTATCAAAAGTCCGTGTGTGTGATATACCTATCAAAATTTACATTATTGACTTCGCGACCGTCGCAACCTTGCGCTTCGTCAGAGGTCTCGTTTATATGATAAAAGCATATTAAGCATTTCTTCAAAAAATTACCTTTTTTTTTATTTTAGAGCATTAAAAAATCCTAGCTAATACATTTTCCCGAGAATTATTAATATCAGAAAACATCCCCGAAGCCTCGCTTATTTGATAAAGCATATTAAGCATTTCTTCGGAAAATTACCTACCTATTTCATTTTAGGGCATTAAAAAAGTCCCAGCTAAGAACGCCAATCGCGGTTCGAATGTGCCTAATAAGTATTTTTATGAAACTCCTATTTTTCAGGCAGCATTCTAATTTTAAACACAATATCAAACTTAATCTTCGGACCGTAAGATGGCTATAAAATAAAAAGCAACGTCAAACCTGATACTCTTGGTTAAACTAAAGTAACTGTTTTAAAAATGTAACGAATACTTTTGAAAGTTGATATCCGTTACTTCGGATCGTGTCGAGTAATGGGTACTCGTGTAACGAATAGTTACTTTTTTGACATCGCTACTAAATAGCCGTGTTAACTTTTAAAATTCGAATGCAGCGTTATTAACTATTTTTTTTATATTTCTGATTTTGCTTGGGCTGATTTAAAATGTCCCTTTTTCGTTATTTTTGAAGGTATATAGTTGGATAGGATCATGACATATAATTGGATAAAGATAAAATGTGCTTCTCATACCCAGTCTTGATGGGGGTATCAGTTAACACATCTTCAAATGATGAAAAGTTAAACATTCAAATATTTTTTCTGTTTCTGACTTCCTTTTACTGTTAACAATGTCTTACAATGCACACTTTCAAAGTAATTCGTAAGACTTTGTGAAATGTCTGTTTTAAAGGTTTTAGAAATGAGTCATGTAACACGAACAAAGGTGGTATGCAGACGACATATCTAATTAAACTGTTGTTACTAAGATATCATTATTTAAGAACACGTATTCGTTTTAAAACCTATGCCTTCGCCTTTAGTATATTATGTATAGAACAAACCATAGTTGGGCACATAATACCACAAGAGGACAAGCTTTACAAATTCACTTACGACTGGAATCCATGCGATCCATTAAATTGCAAAAAACAGTGTAAATATCCATTATGTTATGGTAAGTCTTGGTGCTCATTTCAGAAGCCATGATGCCGCAGTTGTCCAGGAGGTTTGGAAAGAGTTCTGTAAACTGGACATTGTCCAAATGGTTGAATTCTTCCAAGGTCAGATGTTTCCCGGACATCGCGATTGGCAGCTACCACAAAATGACGTTTGCAAGACTTTTATACAACTACAGCTGAAGAAAACTACTAGTCACTGCAAGGTGTTCAGATTCGACTAATATAAAAGCTAGCGATTAATACTCTTGCCAACCACGATTATCAGTACGAACACTGCATGGTACTAATATTTCTCGCTGTTTAGTCTTCTGTTATTAGCAAGCACAATCGCGGTGAGTCAATGTTTATAAGATGCCGATACCACAGGTGGCGGCTTTAAGCAGAGGAAAATATCAACTTGCAAGGCGATAAAGCATCAGTGACGCAGACAGATGTTAACAAAGGGTTGGTGGAAATGCCACTGAAATAATAAGAATCTCAATTCCGTATAAACTAAACATAAACTGTATATTTTCTCGAAAATTGCAACAGCTACTTTATTATGAATATCTAGCGCACATAGCTAACTTTGAATCAATAAATAGACGATCGTGTTGAAATACAAGAGCAAACATTTATCTAATACCATCCAACACTCATCATGAAGCGCCACTGGTAAAAGGTGTAATAATCGATCAGTAAATGAATTTTCTATTTTAGAAAACTACAACTGTTTAGTATCAGTGGTTTCTATAAATATTATTCAAAATCTTAGCTCGAAACTTTTGAAAACACTGCCCTATGACACCAAAGAGAAAAACACCCTTGACTGTCTTCTCCTGCTTTATCTAAAGTCTGTAAGCATCCAAACGACATTCTTAAGGCGACTAAGGAGAGCTCATGCATTCCTATATTGAGCGGGGTACATTTTTCATTTGCGCCTTGAAAGAAAAATATTTAGGCAACTGTAGTTACATCACTTCGATTTGTATAGAATGCTGAAAGCAGCTTATTTCAGTAAGTACCTTATCTGTTAATCTAGGTATTACCTAAGACAAAGTTTCTATTTATAAACGAGGTGTCCTTACGTGTATTACCCTAAACAAATGTATATTGCAGTGGTATTAAGCCCTACGGCTTTGCTCCGATTGGAGTAAAATATTAAAATTAAATCAAAGCATGGAGTAAGGGTGTTTTATTTACCCGCGAGACTAAACTTAAATAGTATTCAGTAATTGCATTGAGAAAGAGATGATTGTATTAAAAGAAAGGATTTGAATAAGGAACGCAAGGGACAAGGCTCGTTGTTCACAGGTTGAAATCGACATTTCAAAATTAATTAAATACATTTGTGCAGAATTAAATCCGAACCAATAGAATTGATTTTTTACAGAAAGGTTTGCTAAGTGTATGGTATTGTAGCGTAAAATTCAAATAAATAAACATCTTAAATCTTAAATAACGTACAAGAAACCAGAATTATATTATCATATGTTGCAAAGAGCAAATTATAAGAAAGGAATTGGCAATTGTAAGATTAAGCTGTAATACCAAGAATAGCGAGGAAAAGCAGACATTTAAAAATTTGGCAAGAAAAGCACATAGGAGGATATGAAACAAATGTGAAAAGGAAGTGAACTCTTAAAACTAATCCATGCAATCACGCGTGTGAGACAAACAAAGTGGCTTATATAATATAAAATAAATTTTAAATACCTATTATTAAAGTAGAATCATTGCAATATTTTTGGCAAGCCCAACGTGGAGCTACAGTAGCCATTGCAATATATACCATTTTATCTCGATGTGTAATTATTGTAATTAGACGCAATGTAATTAGATTTAACGACATTTACGTCATAATTAGCTTGTCTGGTTCGCCAACCCTAAATATTGAAAAACCAATAATGCACTGGAATGAAAATGTCTAAATTCCACATGTCTGAAGGTACTGATTACAGTTTCAATGACTAATTAGTAAAGAGCGGATTCTTAGGCAAGTGCCTTTTGTAGATTTAGCTTTAATCTTAGGGAAATTAATAAATAAGCGCGAATCAAACATTTTCACGTTTATTGAGATGTATTTTATTTTGCCTATAATGCCTATTTCATTAGTTTACTGCCTATTTTCAGCTTTACCGCCTAAAATGTGCCTAATTCAAGAAAAAAAATAAAAAATAAGCTAGTCTTGTCTACATTACTTCGAATTTTAAAGTTTTAGCTGACAGTATTACTCAGTTACAGAGTGCAGGCTTAACTTTAATTGATATCTTCCAGATTTTGGAGGAAGTCGAAAACTCTTTAAAACATACGAATGTAGCAGATAAACTGAAGTCTGTATTAAATAAAAATCCTGATCTAGGAGTATTAAGTAAGATATTTAAAGTACTTAGTGGTGAAAAAAAAGTTGACTTTTTTACAGAAAGCAATTTAGAACAAGTATTAGCTACTTATTTTGAGGGCAAATTTAACAGATTTGTACGTTACACTTCAATGTAGAGTCGCAGTCAAAAAATGGAACACCTTTTTTGACCTACTTCTCAAAATGTGAAAAAAATTACTGACACTGTCAATTCTAATTAATAAATGTCATCAAAAGTGATTATTCAATTCTGAAAAATGCCAGCACATATTGGAAATACGGATAAAGCGAGAATAATTGCTCATGTTGACTCATTTTGAGAATTAGATCAAAAAGTGTCCCGGTTTTTTGGCCGCAACTGTATATTATGTACTATGTGTGAATTATTGATGCCTATTTGAAACTCTTTAATGCCTATTTTTGTGTTTTTATTGTGCCTATTTGCCTGCCTTTTTCCACTATTTCAGTGTCTAAAAATCCGCTCTTTACTAATTAGGTTCACAATAAATATCTACTATATTAAAGTACAGACACAAGGGATTTTCTTTGGTTTACTTTGTACTTTTAGTGCTGTGTGGTCTCTTGACTTGTGCTGTGCAAATGTTCATAAATATCAATTTACCATGGCCAAAGCCAAGCTATGCTTGTCTAAAACTAGAAAAAGTAAAAAACTGATTACGAAAAGGCTCCGACTAAAGTAAGTTGACTTTGTTAATAGTTCCCTTTTTTTACTATTTTACCGTATGTTTTTTAATAATTTTTTTAAACACAACTATGTGAAAAAATTAATACTGTTTGAAAAATTTAAATCATGTACAATTTTCCCAAAAAGTGTGCAAACTTTTATTATTGATTTCTAAAACAATTTACTCTAGACAAATTGCAATTATTATATATAAAAATATCATCCAAGTTTAGTTTTCATTATCTATCTAAACATAACCGAACAAGTAAATTAAATTGCATAAGTTTACTTTTTATACCTACACAATTTACAAAGTCTCATTCATAAAATGCAAAATCTAGAAAGCATGAAAACTGACAAAGGAAAACAAAACAGCACATTACTGTGTATTTTTTCATAAAAAAGTCATTAATTTCATGCTAATCTGTCGATGTTTCATGTTTCTGCTAAATTTATTTGATACCTAGAATAATCGATTGACACAATACCTACATTTTCATTAAAAAATTCATATGAGCATTCTTATGAATAATTTTATTTCCTATCGATTTACTTACAAATATAGGGGGTGTTCTATTCGAAAAACAAAATTTGACTTTTTTGAGAATGATTGACTTTATTTGTGTTATTCAATAAATACATATTGTTCACACACGTCAAATTAAAAACACAAAAATACACTAATCATACAAATTACAACCGCATACAATAAGTGCACTTTACACGTCCCAGCTGTTTGTATTAAGATACTCCTCTATACTATAAAAAGCATGTTTAATTAAATACTTGTTTATCTTTCCTTTGAATTCTTTTAGTGGGAGGATCTTAATAGCTTCCGGTAATTTGTTATAAAATTTAGGGCCATAATAATTAAAACCTATTTGGCTAGATTTGAGCATCAGAAAATGTATCCTAATATTGCTTGCTGCCCTTGTTTGATGGCTGTTTACATCATCATGTGTTTGATACAAGCCTATTTTTTCTCTAACGTACAAGATCGATAGATAACTATACAGGGTGCCCGGATTTCGTAGGGACAACATAGGTAACTTTTGTATTTGAGGAGATAGAGAGATGGTTATATAAGCAAAAAAGTGCAGGTTTGAGAGCTCATTAAGAATCCATCTTCAAATTTTACTTGTCATGGCCAATTGTCTAAAATTTAAAAAAAAACAAAATCTCCTAATTTCTTTTATATGAAGTAACTTTTTTGTTACTTAAGATATTGAGATGCGATTTGAACTAATTTGCATGGTAATTTAAATACATTTATTGGCACTTAATAAAACCAATTTTATTTGTGTTAATTTTTAGTAATCTAACCTAACCTCAAAATTTTAAATTGGTAACGTGAAATTTTTTTGACCCTTTTAAGAGAGGTTTTTTTCTGAATGCAATGATGTATTACATGATATTAAAATCTTTTTCAAAATTTTGAAAAACTGAGCTTATTCTTTTTACAGGCAGAAATCATTAGTGCGATCACAATAACTTTGTTTTTTGTTTATCACGTTATCTGTGAAATTATGTTTCGAAACAAAAAGCAGGCTTTACGTGCCTGTCAGTAGTGTGAGTGTTATTGCTTTAACTTATAATGGAAAATTCTGAAAATGTGATGTATTTTGTGCGTATATCAAGTGCTACAAGAACGTAGAACTTACACGTCAAACATACGGAACACACTGACACTACTGGAAGGCACGTATGATGATAAGCGTGCTTTTTGTTTCAAAACATAATTTCACAGATAACGTAATAAATAAAAAACAAAATTATTGTGATCATGGCACTAGTGATTTCTGCCTGTAAAAAGAATAAGCTTAGTTTTTAAAAATTTTGAAAAAGTTTCCATATCATGTAATACATCATTGGTTAGATTACTAAAAATTTGCACAAATAAAATTGGTTTTATTAAGTGCCAATAAATGTATTTAAATTACCATGCAAATTAGTTTAAATAGCATCTCAATATCTTAAGTAACAAAAAAGAAATTAGGAGATTTTGTTTTTTTTTTAAATTTTAGGCAAGTGGGCCATGACAAGTAAAATTTGAAGATGGATTCGTAATGAGCTCTCAAAGCTGCACCTTTTTGATAATTTAACCATCTCTCTATCTCATCAAATACAAAAGTTACCCATGTTGTCCCTACGAAATTCGGGCACCCTGTATAAATCTGATACTGTAAACAATCCCAGGGATGCAAATTTATTTTTCACATCAGACCGGTAGTCTAATCAAAGCATAATTCTGATTACTTTTCGTGGTAATCCAAATATTGCATGTGCGTCACTACTATGGCTCCATACTAGAAGACAATATGATATTTTAGATAAAATTAATGCATGGTATGCAATTTTCATTATTTTTAAAGGTACTAGTTGCACCAGATTGCAGATAAAAAAATATCTTTAGATAAGCTCTTTGTTAACGCCTCTGTGTGGTACTTCCAGTTTAATTGAGATTGTAGGTATATGCCTAAAAATTTTATTTTCTCAAACCACACGAATAAGACGCCATATTGTCGAATAATTTTGTATAAAAAGTAAGCCATTTCGGGATGTTTACCAATTACCTTGGCAACTGTACACTTTTCGATTCATATTTGCACTAGCACAAAAATGGACGCAAGATAGGGTTTTACAAGGTAAATTTTAAATAAAAAGCAAACGCTTCGTCAATATTCGGCAGTCGCCGTCGTTGTTGTTTATTTTTCCCGTACAGTGATTGTTTATTTGCGCCATGACAGTTCTACAATGTTTGATTCTAAATAATAAGTCATATTACCGAATTTATGAGTAGTTGTGTAACGTTTCGCTCTGGTTTTAAATGCATTTTTAATAATATATAATATTAGAGCATTTAAAACGCCGCAACAATCGGTTTCTGCAACAATTGGAAATTTTTCAAAGCGCTCGAACTGGCAAAATTAGCGCTGGCCCGTCGATCGACGCGAGCGGAACGGACAATCGCTTTTCCGCGCAGTCCTTCCTTAATACGCGAGAAGTCCCGAGAGCCGATCGCCGCGTTTAAAATAAAATTCGAGCAGCGTACTCGCGGAGATATCCACCAGAATTTCACCGGGTTTCCAGCCGCCTTCAGCGGCTGGTGCCGCAGTACATCCCGGATCTCCGACCAGAAACCCGACCTGAATAATTCGAAACATTAACTCGATCTCCCCCAGGTACCTGCCTACATAAACGTATCTCTGGTTTCGGACTGCGTTTATTAGGATTTATTTGTAAATTGAAAACAATAAGGCTTTTTCGCACCAAGCTGGAATCGGATGGTGCAGGTTTTATTCTTATAATTCCGTAAGGTTTGTCACGAGCGTTCGCACACGAATTAAGATTATATTTGGTTATCGAAATAACTTATTTTCGTGGGCGAGCGATCCAGGCAATCCTACAGAGTGAATAAAATACAATCGAACTCGGCTGGAATATCGGCGAGTTTCAATTGGGTTTATTCCGTAAGAATAAAGCTAACATTTAGATATAACCTCGACGAACATTGAAGTAACAATAACTCAAATCTAGGAAAGCCACTAAACACCTGTCAGAATAGAGTTGAATTTGCATATACTTCAAAGTACTTTAGAGTAAATTTCGTTGGCATTAGATATTTGCAAATTGTAGAGTCAGTTCACATTTCACGCAGAAGATAGTAAGCAGTTGTACAAATTAGATACTTACCCGGTGAGAGTATATACTACAGCGGCCTTCACACGCGCCGTTTTATAAGATAACCTCGAAAGGAATTTTGATCTACGGTCAAAGGTCGACTGCACTCTTAACTTATCACTGGGAGTTGCACGTGTGCAGTTGTGTATTTAACTTAAACAAATTATAGTTCCGATCCAGTCATTTCATAATTAAAAATAAATCAGAATATTCCTTTTGTTTACACCGACTCGTATTGACATATTTAATTTTTATTTTGGTTTCCAGTTGTACCAACTTGATCTAGCAGACGTTACACATCGAAGCTCACGGATATACATCGGTGCATAAGAGGTGGCCTGCCGTCTCCGAAAACCAGGACGAAAAATCAAATATAATTAAATTGTAACTTTATACGAAGAACATCCATTTTATTTTAGTTTTGTACATGAGTAGGCAATAAATGTATATAGTAGTCAAATCTGTGTCTTTAAGTCCGTCAGAGTAATAGTCAATTGAGCCCTCACCCATACTAGAGCTACCAATCTTAAAAAGGGCATATTTGTTAATGCTACAGGGGCACTTTCCAAATTAATTATAAACCTGATATTATTACGAAGCCCCAGTTAGCATTGCAAAATGGCGTCCCCGAGCAGGGACCGAACTCTGACTGATTTAAAGAAAGTTTTCAGAAACCAGCTCAGTTTAGAACTAGAACCGACAACCGGATATAATTACAAGTTTAAATATTATGGTAATTATACTAGCCGCAGCTTGTCTTCTCCGTGGCGCCCGAGCATCTAGAAATAGTAGAATATTAGGTTGTGTAAACGTAAGTTTCATATTTTAACAATATGTACAAACCCTGTTACAGCCTAGCAAGCCAGAAAGGTACCAGAACCCAGAGTCGTGACCGGTAGTCCAGACCGTCCCGAGGAATCCGAGATCCCTGTATCCCTGTCCTGGTCGATCTTCCGAAATTTCGTTCCCGTGTACTAGTCCGGAAATGCCAGATACCGTGTACCATTCCAGTCCGCAGAAGTATCCGTCCGAGTAGAACCGCCCGCGAACACCGGATGTACCTGTAAGATGCATGTAAAAGTGTATGTATGACCTGCCGCCCTTAATAGTATGAATGCTTATCCCTGACGCGCTCTCTTCTGAAGCGGACTCCTCGCTACCGTAAACCCGGAAATTAGCAGGAGGTTGTAGACTCATCGTCGAAGCTTGAAGGAGAAAATGTGGAAAGTTGAACTTCCTATACCAGCACCTGTAAAGCGAACCCCGTGCGCCTGTGTCCGGAAGATTGCATACCCTTCCGTGGCCTCTGCACCAGTTCCCGAATATTTAAAAGCTTGCACGCCAATCCCGTGGCCTCTGCACTAGCTCCAGAATGCTTGAAGGTTTGCATGCCAATCCCGTGGCCTCTGCGCCAGCTCCTGAATGTTTAAACGCTTGCATGCCAATCCCGTGGCCTCTGCACTAGCTCCAGAACATTTAAATTTTTGCGCGCCCCTTCCGTGGCCTGCTCTAGCTCCAGAAGTTCGAATGATCGCGCGCCGACACCGCGGCAGCGGCCTTTCGCTCCAGAGTATTTGAATGTATACGCGCAGCCCGCGCGCTCCGGCATTCGCTCCAGAATGTTTAAATGCTCTAGCTCCAGGGAGTCTGAATGATCGTGCGCCGATACCGCGGCCTCCGCGTTTATTCGCTCCAGAGTATTTGAATGTATACGCGCAGACCGCACACCCCGGCATTCGCTCCAGAATGTTTGAATGCACCCTGTATGTTTTCTTGAGTTGTATTCCGAGATACCTGCACGCCGACACCGCGGCCCAGTAGTACTCCCGTCGAATAGCAACGAAAGAACATCCCTGTCCGCCAGTAAAGCATTTCGCTTGCTCTAGAGTGGCATGCGCCTGTTGTATGATTTTTTTTTTCGCCTGTTAGTAGCCCCTGGTGACAGCCATCTTATCTTGAAGCGTGATCTTGTCTCCGTAAACCCGGGTGACGGCAAGATATTGTAGGTTAACCCGCCGAAGCTTGGATAAGAGTGCCTGAAAATAGTATGTGTTTACGCAGCAGCTTATAGTTTTAACCTGTCGGGAATAAGAGTCCTTGCCCCGTAAAAACGTCCCGATAAACCAGAAACCGAGCTCCAGGTGTTTTCGCGACCTCTTCTTCACCGGTAGTCCTTCGCTTTCCGAAGAGAGGGGCCTGTGTAACGTTTCGCTCTGGTTTTAAATGCATTTTTAATAATATATAATATTAGAGCATTTAAAACGCCGCAACAATCGGTTTCTGCAACAATTGGAAATTTTTCAAAGCGCTCGAACTGGCAAAATTAGCGCTGGCCCGTCGATCGACGCGAGCGGAACGGACAATCGCTTTTCCGCGCAGTCCTTCCTTAATACGCGAGAAGTCCCGAGAGCCGATCGCCGCGTTTAAAATAAAATTCGAGCAGCGTACTCGCGGAGATATCCACCAGAATTTCACCGGGTTTCCAGCCGCCTTCAGCGGCTGGTGCCGCAGTACATCCCGGATCTCCGACCAGAAACCCGACCTGAATAATTCGAAACATTAACTCGATCTCCCCCAGGTACCTGCCTACATAAACGTATCTCTGGTTTCGGACTGCGTTTATTAGGATTTATTTGTAAATTGAAAACAATAAGGCTTTTTCGCACCAAGCTGGAATCGGATGGTGCAGGTTTTATTCTTATAATTCCGTAAGGTTTGTCACGAGCGTTCGCACACGAATTAAGATTATATTTGGTTATCGAAATAACTTATTTTCGTGGGCGAGCGATCCAGGCAATCCTACAGAGTGAATAAAATACAATCGAACTCGGCTGGAATATCGGCGAGTTTCAATTGGGTTTATTCCGTAAGAATAAAGCTAACATTTAGATATAACCTCGACGAACATTGAAGTAACAATAACTCAAATCTAGGAAAGCCACTAAACACCTGTCAGAATAGAGTTGAATTTGCATATACTTCAAAGTACTTTAGAGTAAATTTCGTTGGCATTAGATATTTGCAAATTGTAGAGTCAGTTCACATTTCACGCAGAAGATAGTAAGCAGTTGTACAAATTAGATACTTACCCGGTGAGAGTATATACTACAGCGGCCTTCACACGCGCCGTTTTATAAGATAACCTCGAAAGGAATTTTGATCTACGGTCAAAGGTCGACTGCACTCTTAACTTATCACTGGGAGTTGCACGTGTGCAGTTGTGTATTTAACTTAAACAAATTATAGTTCCGATCCAGTCATTTCATAATTAAAAATAAATCAGAATATTCCTTTTGTTTACACCGACTCGTATTGACATATTTAATTTTTATTTTGGTTTCCAGTTGTACCAACTTGATCTAGCAGACGTTACACATCGAAGCTCACGGATATACATCGGTGCATAAGAGGTGGCCTGCCGTCTCCGAAAACCAGGACGAAAAATCAAATATAATTAAATTGTAACTTTATACGAAGAACATCCATTTTATTTTAGTTTTGTACATGAGTAGGCAATAAATGTATATAGTAGTCAAATCTGTGTCTTTAAGTCCGTCAGAGTAATAGTCAATTGAGCCCTCACCCATACTAGAGCTACCAATCTTAAAAAGGGCATATTTGTTAATGCTACAGGGGCACTTTCCAAATTAATTATAAACCTGATATTATTACGAAGCCCCAGTTAGCATTGCAGTTGGAGAAAAAATAGTATGTTTCGTTCGTACAAAAAATGCGTTTTCGGGACGCATAAGACTCGTCCGGCGATCTTACTTGTCCCGAAATCATGCATTTTTTGTACTAATGAAACAAGTAACTATGTTTCTGTAATATCTGGACTGTCCACTGGTACTGTGTGAAAATATAACATCTTTTGTTTTGTTGCCGTTTAGACTAAGCTTATTAGCTAAAAACCATTCTGTGGCGTTTGAACGTGCATCCACCAGTTGTCTCTCAATACCCTCGATATTGTAATCTGTACTTACAATTGAAGTATCATCAGCGAAAAGAAGAACATCACTTGTCGCAACACTTGAACTTAGATCGTTAATGTAAATTAAGAGGTATACCGCTGTTTATATTCTTGGATTCTGATTTAACGTTGTTTACGCAAGTATATTGTTTCCTTTCGCTGATATAGCTTTTCATTAAATTACAACTCTTTTCCTCAAAATTTTCTAAGCTCAGCTTCTCTATAAGCTTCCGGTGTGGTACACATTCAAATGTCTTTTTTAGGTCGCAGAACGTGATTCCTACGTATTTCCCTTTTTCATGACCACGAATAATTAAATTTAATATATGAATTATGGCTTCGTTTGTAGATTTCCCCGAACGAAATACATATTGATTGTTTTCAAATAGTTTGTTATTTTCAAAGTGCTCGTGTATCTGATTTTTTAATACAGTTTCGAAAATTTTCGAAAACACAGGAACTAACGAAATAGGCCTGAAATTATTTGGTTCTATGACTCCACCCTTATGAATAGGTATGACCTTGGACATTTTTAATACATTCGGATAGATACCTTTTATAATGCACTCATTAATGAGTTTAGTGAGGGGTATAAGAATCACATCCTTCATCTGTTTTACTAATACTGCTGACATGCCAAAATGATCTTCGGATCGTTTATTTTTTAGCTTGTTAATGGCATCGCGAATGTAGTTAAAACATTTTTAAATTTGAAAGACGGATACTCCACATCAGACTCAAAAAACTCAGCAATACTAGCTTGAGGTAGCGGCAAATTTCGAATTATATTATCAGGCGTTTTGATAAAATAATCATTGAGTTGATTAGCATGCAAGCATAAATTTTTGTTATCGATTGTACGATTTCTATAATTATTTATAATTTCCCAATAGGTTTTTGGATTGTCACCGTATTTTATAATTTTCCTACTGTAATACTCTCTTTTTGCGCTTCTTATCTGATTCCTGAATATGTTTTTACACACTTGTATGTGATTTTTTAGGCTATCATTAGGAAATTGTAAGTAGATCTCAGATAACAAACGCAAATTTTCTCTATTTTTATACAATTCTAAGGTAAACCATTTATTTTTAATTTTATGTGTATGGAGTTTCTTTTTTACAAGGGGAGCAACCTGTTCTAATTTATGTTTAAATAAGTCTATGAACATAGTGAACTTAGTATTGATATCTAGAAGATCGTTGCTAACGAAATTACGTGGTTAAGTACGTTGATCAAAACGGCCAACCCCATAGACTTTGGAAGTTTTTTTACCAATTTGCATTGTAGCGTCGAGGTCACTCTGCTCGAGCCCTTTCTCGATTATGATGTTCACCGCATTATTCGTTCAAATGGAAATAATAACCAACACAAACACACTTGAGGAGATCCTTCTAGAACAGTAAACAGGAGGAGTATAAATCTGAAACAAAAGGGCCTATATAATTGCAAACTGCAACAATTATATCACTTCTAAGTACCTATATTGGATTTCTGTTATCATTAGAGTTATCGAAACTTGCGTCGATGCTAAACACTTTCATCTTTTCTCGATGGACGATACCCCAATATTGGTTCTGTCATCAAGGCCCCTCATTAACTTCTCCAATTTCGTAGCCACCGTGGTTAAGTACGTTGATCAAAACGGTCCAACACCTAGACTTTGGACGTTTCTTACCAATTTGCCTTGTGGCGTCGAGGTCACTCTGCTTGAGCCCTTTCTCGATTATAATGTTGACTACATTATTCGTTCAAATGGAAATAATAACCAACACAAGCAAACTTTAGGAGATCCCTCTAGCACAGTAAACAAAAGGAGCATCAAATCGGAAACAAAAGGGCCCATATCATTGCAGGCTGCAACAATTATTTCACTTCGAAGTACCTATATTGGATTTCTGCCATCGTTAGAGTAAGCGAAACTTGCGTCGATCTTAAACTGTTTCATCCTTTCTCGATGGACGATACCCAATAATGTTTCTGTCATCATGAACCTTCTTTGACTTCTCCAACTTCATAGCTACCGTAATAAAGTACGCTGATCAAAACGGTCCAACCCCTAGACTTTGGAAGTTTTTTTACCAATTTGAATTGTAGCGTCGAGGTCACTCTGCTCGAGCCCTTTATCGATTATGATGTTGACCACATTATTCGTTCAAATGGAAATAATAACCACCAACACAAGCAAACTTTAAGAAATCCCTCTAGAACAGTAAACAGGAGTTGTATCAAATCTGAAAAAAGGGCCCATATAATTGCAAGCTGGAACAATTACATTACTTCCAAATACCTGTATTGGATTCCTGTTATCGTTTTAGTTATCGAAACTTGCGTCGATGCTAAACTCTTTCATCTTTTCTCGATGGACGATACCCCAATAATGGTTCTGTCATCAAGAACCTTCATTGACTTCTCCAACTTTGTAGCTACCGTTGTTAAGTACGTAGATCAAAACGGTCCAACCCCTAGACTTTGGAAGTTCCTTACCAATTTGCCTTGTAGCGTCGAGGTCACCTTGCTCGAGCTCTTTTACGATTATGATGTTGACCACATTATTCGTTCAAATGGAAATAATAACCAACACAAGCAAACTTTAGGAGATCCTTCTAGAACAGTAAACAGGAGGAGTATCAAATCTGAAACAAAAGGGCCCATGTAATTGCAAGCTGCAACAATTATATCACTTCTAAGTACCTATATTGGATTCCTGCTATTGTTAGAGTTAGCGAAACTTGCGTCGATCTTAAACTCATTCATCTTGTCTCGATCCATGATACCCCAATAATGGTTCAGTCATCAAGAACCTTCATTGACTTATCGAACTTCGTAGCCACCGTGGTTAAGTACGTTGATCAAAACGGTCCAACCCCTATACTTTGGAAGTTTTTTACCAATTTGCATAGTAGCGTCGAGGTCACTCTGCTCGGGCCCTTTCACGATTATGATGTTGACCACATTATTCGTTCAAATGGAAATAATAACCACCAACACAAGCAAACTTTAAGAGATCCCTCTAGAACAGTAAACAGGAGTTGTATCAAATCTGAAAAAAGGGCCCATATAATTGCAAACTGGAACAATTACATCACTTCCAAATACCTGTATTGGATTCCTGCTATCGTTAGAGTTAGCGAAACTTTCGTCGATGTTAAACTCTTTCATCTTTTCTCGAAGGACGATACCCCAATATTGGTTCTGTCATCCAGAACCCTCATTAACTTCTCCAATTTCGTAGCCACCGTGGTAAGTACGTTGATCAAAACGGTCCAATCCCTAGACCTTGGAAGTTCCTTACCAATTTGCCTTGTAGCGTCGAGGTCACTCTGCTCGAGCCCTTTCCCGATTATGATGTTGACCACATTATTCGATCAAATAGAAATAATAACGAACACAAGCAAACTTTAAGAGATCTCTCTAGAACGGTAAACAGGAGGAATATCAAATCTAAAACAAAAGGACCCTTATAATTGCAGGCTGCAACAATTATATCACTTCTAAGTTTCTATATTGGATATCTGTTATCGTTAGAGTTATCAAAACTTGCGTCGATGCTAAAGTCTTTCATCTTTTCTCGATGGACGATACCCCAATAATGGTTATGTCATCAAGATACTTCATTGACTTATCGAACTTCGTATCCACCGTGGTTAAGTACGTTAATCAAAACGGACCAACCCCTAGATTTTGGAAGCTTCTTACGAATTTGCCTTGTATGGGGGAGATCACTCTGCTCGAGCCTTTTCTCGATTATCATGTTGACCACATTATTCGATCAAATAGAAATAATAACGAACACAAGCAAACTTTAAGAGATCCCTCTAGAACGGTAAACAGGAGGAATATCAAATCTAAAACAAAAGGACCCTTATAATTGCAGGCTGCAACAATTATATCACTTCTAAGTTCCTATATTGGATATCTGTTATCGTTAGAGTTATCAAAACTTGCGTCGATGCTAAAGTCTTTCATCTTTTCTCGATGGACGATACCCCAATAATGGTTATGTCATCAAGATACTTCATTGACTTATCGAACTTCGTATCCACCGTGGTTAAGTACGTTAATCAAAACGGACCAACCCCTAGATTTTGGAAGCTTTTTACCAATTTGCCTTGTATGGTCGCGGTTACTCTGCTCGAGCCTTTTCTCGATTATCATGTTGACCACATTATTCGATCAAATAGAAATAATAACGAACACAAGCAAACTTTAAGAGATCCCTCTAGAACGGTAAACAGGAGGAATATCAAATCTAAAACAAAAGGACCCTTATAATTGCAGGCTGCAACAATTATATCACTTCTAAGTTTCTATATTGGATATCTGTTATCGTTAGAGTTATCAAAACTTGCGTCGATGCTAAAGTCTTTCATCTTTTCTCGATGGACGATACCCCAATAATGGTTATGTCATCAAGATACTTTATTGACTTATCGAACTTCGTATCCACCGTGGTTAAGTACGTTAATCAAAACGGACCAACCCCTAGATTTTGGAAGCTTCTTACCAATTTGCCTTGTATGGGGGAGATCACTCTGCTCGAGCCTTTTCTCGATTATCATGTTGACCACATTATTCGATCAAATAGAAATAATAACGAACACAAGCAAACTTTAAGAGATCCCTCTAGAACGGTAAACAGGAGGAATATCAAATCTAAAACAAAAGGACCCTTATAATTGCAGGCTGCAACAATTATATCACTTCTAAGTTCCTATATTGGATATCTGTTATCGTTAGAGTTATCAAAACTTGCGTCGATGCTAAAGTCTTTCATCTTTTCTCGATGGACGATACCCCAATAATGGTTATGTCATCAAGATACTTCATTGACTTATCGAACTTCGTATCCACCGTGGTTAAGTACGTTACTCAAAACGGACCAACCCCTAGATTTTGGAAGCTTCTTACCAATTTGCCTTGTATGGTCGAGGTCACTCTGCTCGAGCCTTTTCTCGATTATCATGTTGACCACATTATTCGTTCAAATAAAAATAGTAACCAACACAAGCAAAATTTAGGAGTTCCCTCTAGAACAGTAAACAGGAGTTGTATCAAATCTGAAACAAAAGGGCCCATATAATTCCAAGCTGCAACAATTATATCACTTCTAAGTTCCTATATTGGATTCCTGTTATCGTTAGAGTTATCAAAACTTGCGTTGATGCTAAACTCTTTCAGCTTTTCTCGATGGACGATACCCCAATAATGGTTCTGTCATCAAGAACCTTCATTGACTTCTCGAACTTCGTAGCCACCGTGGTTAAGTACGTTGATCAAAACGGTCCAACCCCTAGACTTTGGAAGTTCCTTACCAATTTGCCTTGTAGCGTCGAGGTCACCTTGCTCGAGCTCTTTTACGATTATGATGTTGACCACATTATTCGTTCAAATGGAAATAATAACCAACACAAGCAAACTTTAAGAGATCCCTCTAGAACAGTAAACAGGAGGAGTGTCAAATCTGAAACAAAAGGACCCATGTAATTGCAAGCTGCAACAATTATATCACTTCTAAGTACCTATATTGGATTCCTGCTATCGTTAGAGTTAGCGAAACTTGCGTCGATCTTAAACTCTTTCATCTTGTCTCGATCCATGATACCCCAATAATGGTTCTGTCATCAAGAACCTTCATTGACTTATCGAACTTCGTAGCCACCGTGGTTAAGTACGTTGATCAAAACGGTCCAACCCCTAGACTTTGGAAGTTCTTTACCAATTTGCATAGTAGCGCGTAGCCACCGTGGTTAAGTACGTTGATCAAAACGGTCCAACCCCTAGACTTTGGAAGTTCTTTACCAATTTGCATAGTAGCGCGTAGCCACCGTGGTTAAGTACGTTGATCAAAACGGTCCAACCCCTAAACTTTGGAAGTTTTTTACCAATTTGCATAGTAGCGCCGAGGTAACTCTGCTCGGGCCCTTTCTCGATTATGATGTTGACCACATTATTCGTTCAAATGGAAATAATAACCACCAACACAAGCAAACTTTAAGAGATCCCTCTAGAACAGTAAACAGGAGTTGTATCAAATCTGAAAAAAGGGCCCATATAATTGCAAGCTGGAACAATTACATCACTTCCAAATACCTGTATTGGATTCCTGCTATCGTTAGAGTTAGCGAAACTTTCGTCGATGTTAAACTCTTTCATCTTTTCTCGAAGGACGATACCCCAATATTGGTTCTGTCATCAAGAACCTTCATTGACTTCTCGAACTTCGTAGCCACCGTGGTTAAGTACGTTGATCAAAACGGTCCAACCCCTAGACTTTGGAAGTTCCTTACCAATTTGCCTTGTAGCGTCGAGGTCACTCTGCTCGAACCCTTTCTCAATTATGATGTTGATCAGATTATTCGTTCAAATGGAAATAATAACCAACACAAGCAAACTTTAGGAGATCCCTCTAACACAGTAAACCTAAGGAGTATCAAATCGGAAACAAAAGGTCCCATATAATTCCAAGCTGCAACAATTATATCACTTCTAAGTACCTACATTGGATTCTTGTTGTCGTTGGAGTTATCGAAACTTGCGTTGATGCTAAACTCTTTCAGCTTTTCTCGATGGACGATACCCCAATAATGGTTCTGTCATCAAGAACCTTCATTGACTTCTCGAACTTCGTAGCCACCGTGGTTAAGTACGTTGATCAAAACGGTCCAACCCCTAGACTTTGGAAGTTCCTTACCAATTTGCCTTGAAGCGTCGAGGTCACCTTGCTCGAGCTCTTTTACGATTATGATGTTGACCACATTATTCGTTCAAATGGAAATAATAACCAACACAAGCAAACTTTAGGAGATCCCTCTAGAACAGTAAACAGGAGGAGTATCAAATCTGAAACAAAAGGGCCCATGTAATTGCAAGCTGCAACAATTATATCACTTCTAAGTACCTATAATGGATTCCTGCTATCGTTAGAGTTAGCGAAACTTGCGTCGATCTTAAACTCTTTCATCTTGTCTCGATCCATGATACCCCAATAATGGTTCTGTCATCAAGAACCTTCATTGACTTATCGAACTTCGTAGCCACCGTGGTTAAGTACGTTGATCAAAACGGTCCAACCCCTAGACTTTGGAAGTTCCTTACCAATTTGCCTTGTAGCGTCGAGGTCACCTTGCTCGAGCTCTTTTACGATTATGATGTTGACCACATTATTCGTTCAAATGGAAATAATAACCAACACAAGCAAACTTTAGGAGATCCCTCTAGAACAGTAAACAGGAGGAGTATCAAATCTGAAACAAAAGGGCCCATGTAATTGCAAGCTGCAACAATTATATCACTTCTAAGTACCTCTAATGGATTCCTGCTATCGTTAGAGTTAGCGAAACTTGCGTCGATCTTAAACTCTTTCATCTTGTCTCGATCCATGATACCCCAATAATGGTTCTGTCATCAAGAACCTTCATTGACTTATCGAACTTCGTAGCCACCGTGGTTAAGTACGTTGATCAAAACGGTCCAACCCCTAGAATTTGGAAGTTCCCTACCAATTTGCCTTGTAGCGTCGAGGTCACCTTGCTCGAGCTCTTTTACGATTATGATGTTGACCACATTATTCGTTCAAATGGAAATAATAACCAACACAAGCAAACTTTAGGAGATCCCTCTAGAACAGTAAACAGGAGTATCAAATCTGAAACAAAAGGGCCCATGTAATTGCAAGCTGCAACAATTATATCACTTCTAAGTACCTATAATGGATTCCTGCTATCGTTAGAGTTAGCGAAACTTGCGTCGATCTTAAACTCTTTCATCTTGTCTCGATCCATGATACCCCAATAATGGTTCTGTCATCAAGAACCTTCATTGACTTATCGAACTTCGTAGCCACCGTGGTTAAGTACGTTGATCAAAACGGTCCAACCCCTAGACTTTGGAAGTTCCTTACCAATTTGCCTTGTAGCGTCGAGGTCACCTTGCTCGAGCTCTTTTACGATTATGATGTTGACCACATTATTCGTTCAAATGGAAATAATAACCAACACAAGCAAACTTTAGGAGATCCCTCTAGAACAGTAAACAGGAGGAGTATCAAATCTGAAACAAAAGGGCCCATGTAATTGCAAGCTGCAACAATTATATCACTTCTAAGTACCTATAATGGATTCCTGCTATCGTTAGAGTTAGCGAAACTTGCGTCGATCTTAAACTCTTTCATCTTGTCTCGATCCATGATACCCCAATAATGGTTCTGTCATCAAGAACCTTCATTGACTTATCGAACTTCGTAGCCACCGTGGTTAAGTACGTTGATCAAAACGGTCCAACCCCTAGACTTTGGAAGTTCTTTACCAATTTGCATAGTAGCGCCGAGGTAACTCTGCTCGGGCCCTTTCTCGATTATGATGTTGACCACATTATTCGTTCAAATGGAAATAATAACCACCAACACAAGCAAACTTTAAGAGATCCCTCTAGAACAGTAAACAGGAGTTGTATCAAATCTGAAAAAAGGGCCCATATAATTGCAAGCTGGAACAATTACATCACTTCCAAATACCTGTATTGGATTCCTGCTATCGTTAGAGTTAGCGAAACTTTCGTCGATGTTAAACTCTTTCAGCTTTTCTAGATGGACGATACCCCAATAATGGTTCTGTCATCAAGAACCTTCATTGACTTCTCGAACTTCGTAGCCACCGTGGTTAAGTACGTTGATCAAAACGGTCCAACCCCTAGACTTTGGAAGTTCCTTACCAATTTGCCTTGTAGCGTCGAGGTCACTCTGCTCGAACCCTTTCTCAATTATGATGTTGATCAGATTATTTGTTCAAATGGAAATAATAACCAACACAAGCAAACTTTAGGAGATCCCTCTAACACAGTAAGCCTAAGGAGTATCAAATCGGAAACAAAAGGTCCCATATAATTCCAAGCTGCAACAATTATATCACTTCTAAGTACCTACATTGGATTCTTGTTGTCGTTGGAGTTATCGAAACTTGCGTCGATGCTAAACTCTTTCATCTTTTCTCGATGGACGATACCCCATTAATGGTTCTGTCATCAAGAACCTTCATTGACTTCTCCAACTTCGTAGCTACCGTTGTTAAGTACGTAGATCAAAACGGTCCAACCCCTAGACTTTGGAAGTTCCTTACCAATTTGTCTTGTAGCGTCGAGGTCACCTTGCTCGAGCTCTTTTACGATTATGATGTTGACCACATTATTCGTTCAAATGGAAATAATAACCAACACAAGCAAACTTTAGGAGATCCCTCTAGAACAGTAAACAGGAGGAGTATCAAATCTGAAACAAAAGGGCCCATGTAATTGCAAGCTGCAACAATTATGTCACTTCTAAGTTTCTATATTGGATATCTGTTATCGTTAGAGTTATCAAAACTTGCGTCGATGCTAAAGTCTTTCATCTTTTCTCGATGGACGATACCCCAATAATGGTTATGTCATCAAGATACTTCATTGACTTATCGGACTTCGTATCCACCGTGGTTAAGTACGTTAATCAAAACGGACCAACCCCTAGATTTTGGAAGCTTCTTACGAATTTGCCTTGTATGGGGGAGGTCACTCTGCTCGAGCCTTTTCTCGATTATCATGTTGACCACATTATTCGATCAAATAGAAATAATAACGAACACAAGCAAACTTTAAGAGATCCCTCTAGAACGGTAAACAGGAGGAATATCAAATCTAAAACAAAAGGACCCTTATAATTGCAGGCTGCAACAATTATATCACTTCTAAGTTCCTATATTGGATATCTGTTATCGTTAGAGTTATCAAAACTTGCGTCGATGCTAAAGTCTTTCATCTTTTCTCGATGGACGATACCCCAATAATGGTTATGTCATCAAGATACTTCATTGACTTATCGAACTTCGTATCCACCGTGGTTAAGTACGTTAATCAAAACGGACCAACCCCTACATTTTGGAAGCTTCTTACGAATTTGCCTTGTATGGGGGAGGTCACTCTGCTCGAGCCTTTTCTCGATTATCATGTTGACCACATTATTCGATCAAATAGAAATAATAACGAACACAAGCAAACTTTAAGAGATCCCTCTAGAACGGTAAACAGGAGGAATATCAAATCTAAAACAAAAGGACCCTTATAATTGCAGGCTGCAACAATTATATCACTTCTAAGTTCCTATATTGGATATCTGTTATCGTTAGAGTTATCAAAACTTGCGTCGATGCTAAAGTCTTTCATATTTTCTCGATGGACGATACCCCAATAATGGTTATGTCATCAAGATACTTCATTGACTTATCGAACTTCGTATCCACCGTGGTTAAGTACGTTAATCAAAACGGACCAACCCCTAGATTTTGGAAGCTTCTTACGAATTTGCCTTGTATGGGGCAGGTCACTCTGCTCGAGCCTTTTCTCGATTATCATGTTGACCACATTATTCGATCAAATAGAAATAATAACGAACACAAGCAAACTTTAAGAGATCCCTCTAGAACGGTAAACAGGAGGAATATCAAATCTAAAACAAAAGGACCCTTATAATTGCAGGCTGCAACAATTATATCACTTCTAAGTTCCTATATTGGATATCTGTTATCGTTAGAGTTATCAAAACTTGCGTCGATGCTAAAGTCTTTCATCTTTTCTCGATGGACGATACCCCTATAATGGTTATGTCATCAAGATACTTCATTGACTTATCGAACTTCGTAGCTACCGTTGTTAAGTACGTAGATCAAAACGGTCCAACCCCTAGACTTTGGAAGTTCCTTACCAATTTGCCTTGTAGCGTCGAGGTCACCTTGCTCGAGCTCTTTTACGATTATGATGTTGACCACATTATTCGTTCAAATGGAAATAATAACCAACACAAGCAAACTTTAGGAGATCCCTCTAGAACAGTAAACAGGAGGAGTATCAAATCTGAAACAAAAGGGCCCATGTAATTGCAAGCTGCAACAATTATATCACTTCTAAGTACCTATATTGGATTCCTGCTATCGTTAGAGTTAGCGAAACTTGCGTCGATCTTAAACTCTTTCATCTTGTCTCGATCCATGATACCCTAATAATGGTTCTGTCATCAAGAACCTTCATTGACTTATCGAACTTCGTAGCCACCGTGGTTAAGTACGTTGATCAAAATGGTCCTCCCCTAGACTTTGGAAGTTTTTTACCAATTTGCATAGTAGCGCCGAGGTCACTCTGCTCGGGCCCTTTCTCGATTATGATGTTGACCACATTATTCGTTCAAATGGAAATAATAACCACCAACACAAGCAAACTTTAAGAGATCCCTCTAGAACAGTAAACAGGAGTTGTATCAAATCTGAAAAAAGGGCCCATATAATTGCAAGCTGGAACAATTACATCACTTCCAAATACCTGTATTGGATTCCTGCTATCGTTAGAGTTAGCGAAACTTTCGTCGATGTTAAACTCTTTCAGCTTTTCTCGATGGACGATACCCCAATAATGGTTCTGTCATCAAGAACCTTCATTGACCTCTCGAACTTCGTAGCCACCGTGGTTAAGTACGTTGATCAAAACGGTCCAACCCCTAGACTTTGGAAGTTCCTTACCAATTTGCCTTGTAGCGTCGAGGCCACTCTGCTCGAACCCTTTCACAATTATGATGTTGATCAGATTATTCGTTCAAATGGAAATAATAACCAACACAAGCAAACTTTAGGAGATCCCTCTAACACAGTAAACCTAAGGAGTATCAAATCGGAAACAAAAGGTCCCATATAATTCCAAGCTGCAACAATTATATCACTTCTAAGTACCTACATTGGATTCTTGTTGTCGTTGGAGTTATCGAAACTTGCGTTGATGCTAAACTCTTTCAGCTTTTCGCGATGGACGATACCCCAATAATGGTTCTGTCATCAAGAACCTTCATTGACTTCTCGAACTTCGTAGCCACCGTGGTTAAGTACGTTGATCAAAACGGACCAACCCCTAGATTTTGGAAGCTTCTTACGAATTTGCCTTGTAAGGGGGAGGTCACTCTGCTCGAGCCTTTTCTCGATTATCATGTTGACCACATTATTCGATCAAATAGAAATAATAACGAACACAAGCAAACTTTAAGAGATCCCTCTAGAACGGTAAACAGGAGGAATATCAAATCTAAAACAAAAGGACCCTTATAATTGCAGGCTGCAACAATTATATCACTTCTAAGTTCCTATATTGGATATCTGTTATCGTTAGAGTTATCAAAACTTGCGTCGATGCTAAAGTCTTTCATCTTTTCTCGATGGACGATACCCCAATAATGGTTATGTCATCAAGATACTTCATTGACTTATCGAACTTCGTATCCACCGTGGTTAAGTACGTTAATCAAAACGGACCAACCCCTAGATTTTGGAAGCTTCTTACCAATTTGCCTTGTATGGTCGAGGTCACTCTGCTCGAGCCTTTTCTCGATTATCATGTTGACCACATTATCCGATCAAATAGAAATAATAACGAACACAAGCAAACTTTAAGAGATCCCTCTAGAACGGTAAACAGGAGGAATATCAAATCTAAAACAAAAGGACCCTTATAATTGCAGGCTTCAACAATTATATCACTTCTAAGTTCCTATATTGGATATCTGTTATCGTTAGAGTTATCAAAACTTGCGTCGATGCTAAAGTCTTTCATCTTTTCTCGATGGACGATACCCCTATAATGGTTATGTCATCAAGATACTTCATTGACTTATCGAACTTCGTAGCTACCGTTGTTAAGTACGTAGATCAAAACGGTCCAACCCCTAGACTTTGGAAGTTCCTTACCAATTTGCCTTGTAGCGTCGAGGTCACCTTGCTCGAGCTCTTTTACGATGATGATGTTGACCACATTTTCCGTTCAAATGGAAATAATAACCAACACAAGCAAACTTTAGGAGATCCCTCTAGAACAGTAAACAGGAGGAGTATCAAATCTGAAACAAAAGGGCCCATGTAATTGCAAGCTGCAACAATTATATCACTTCTAAGTACCTATATTGGATTCCTGCTATCGTTAGAGTTAGCGAAACTTGCGTCGATCTTAAACTCTTTTATCTTGTCTCGATCCATGATACCCCAATAATGGTTCTGTCATCAAGAACCTTCATTGACTTATCGAACTTCGTAGCCAGCGTGGTTAAGTACGTTGATCAAAACGGTCCAACCCCCTAGACTTTGGAAGTTCCTTACCAATTTGCCTTGTAGCGTCGAGGTCACCTTGCTCGAGCCCTTTCTCAATTATGATGTTGATCAGATTATTCGTTCAAATGGAAATAATAACCAACACAAGCAAACTTTAGGAGATCCCTCTAACACAGTAAACCTAAGGAGTATCAAATCGGAAACCAAAGGTCCCATATAATTCCAAGCTGCAACAATTATATCACTTCTAAGTACCTACATTGGATTCTTGTTGTCGTTGGAGTTATCGAAACTTGCGTTGATGCTAAACTCTTTCAGCTTTTCTCGATGGACGATACCCCAATAATGGTTCTGTCATCAAGAACCTTCATTGACTTCTCGAACTTCGTAGCCACCGTGGTTAAGTACGTTGATCAAAACGGACCAACCCCTAGATTTTGGAAGCTTCTTACGAATTTGCCTTGTATGGGGGAGGTCACTCTGCTCGAGCCTTTTCTAGATTATCATGTTGACCACATTATTCGATCAAATAGAAATAATAACGAACACAAGCAAACTTTAATAGATCCCTCTAGAACGGTAAACAGGAGGAATATCAAATCTAAAACAAAAGGACCCTTATAATTGCAGGCTGCAACAATTATATCACTTCTAAGTTCCTATATTGGATATCTGTTATCGTTAGAGTTATCAAAACTTGCGTCGATGCTAAAGTCTTTCATCTTTTCTCGATGGACGATACCCCAATAATGGTTATGTCATCAAGATACTTCATTGACTTATCGAACTTCGTATCCACCGTGGTTAAGTACGTTAATCAAAACGGACCAACCCCTAGATTTTGGAAGCTTCTTACGAATTTGCCTTGTATGGGGTAGGTCACTCTGCTCGAGCCTTTTCTCGATTATCATGTTGACCACATTATTCGATCAAATAGAAATAATAACGAACACAAGCAAACTTTAAGAGATCCCTCTAGAACGGTAAACAGGAGGAATTTCAAATCTAAAACAAAAGGACCCTTATAATTGCAGGCTGCAACAATTATATCACTTCTAAGTTCCTATATTGGATATCTGTTATCGTTAGAGTTATCAAAACTTGCGTCGATGCTAAAGTCTTTCATCTTTTCTCGATGGACGATACCCCTATAATGGTTATGTCATCAAGATACTTCATTGACTTATCGAACTTCGTAGCTACCGTTGTTAAGTACGTAGATCAAAACGGTCCAACCCCTAGACTTTGGAAGTTCCTTACCAATTTGCCTTGTAGCGTCGAGGTCACCTTGCTCGAGCCCTTTCTCGATTATGATGTTGACCACATTATTCGTTCAAATAGAAATAATAACCACCAACACAAGCAAACTTTAAGAGATCCCTCTAGAACAGTAAACAGGAGTTGTATCAAATCTGAAAAAAGGGCCCATATAATTGCAAGCTGGAACAATTACATCACTTCCAAATACCTGTATTGGATTCCTGCTATCGTTAGAGTTAGCGAAACTTTCGTCGATGTTAAACTCTTTCAGCTTTTCTCGATGGACGATACCCCAATAATGGTTCTGTCATCAAAAACCTTCATTGACTTCTCGAACTTCGTAGCCACCGTGGTTAAGTAAGTTGATCAAAACGGTCCAATCCCTAGACTTTGGAAGTTCCTTACCAATTTGCCTTGTAGCGTCGAGGTCACTCTGCTCGAACCCTTTCTCGATTATGATGTTGATCAGATTATTCGTTCAAATGGAAATAATAACCAACACAAGCAAACTTTAGGAGATCCCTCTAACACAGTAAACCTAAGGAGTATCAAATCGGAAACAAAAGGTCCCATATAATTCCAAGCTGCAACAATTATATCACTTCTAAGTACCTACATTGGATTCCTGTTATCGTTGGAGTTATCGAAACTTGCGTCGATGCTAAACTCTTTCATCTTTTCTCGATGGACGATACCCCAATAATGGTTCTGTCATCAAGAACCTTCATTGACTTCTCCAACTTCGTAGCTACCGTTGTTAAGTACGTAGATCAAAACGGTCCAACCCCTAGACTTTGGAAGTTCCTTACCAATTTGCCTTGTAGCGTCGAGGTCACCTTGCTCGAGCTCTTTTACGATTATGATGTTGACCACATTATTCGTTCAAATGGAAATAATAACCAACACAAGCAAACTTTAGGAGATCCCTCTAGAACAGTAAACAGGAGGAGTATGAAGTCTGAAACAAAAGGGCCCATGTAATTGCAAGCTGCAACAATTATATCACTTCTAAGTACCTATAATGGATTCCTGCTATCGTTAGAGTTAGCGAAACTGGCGTCGATCTTAAACTCTTTCATCTTGTCTCGATCCATGATACCCCAATAATGGTTCTGTCATCAAGAACCTTCATTGACTTATCGAACTTCGTAGCCACCGTGGTTAAGTACGTTGATCAAAACGGTCCAACCCCTAGACTTTGGAAGTTTTTTACCAATTTGCATAGTAGCGCCGAGGTCACTCTGCTCGGGCCCTTTCTCGATTATGATGTTGACCACATTATTCGTTCAAATGGAAATAATAACCACCAACACAAGCAAACTTTAAGAGATCCCTCTAGAACAGTAAACAGGAGTTGTATCAAATCTGAAAAAAGGGCCCATATAATTGCAAGCTGGAACAATTACATCACTTCCAAATACCTGTATTGGATTCCTGCTATCGTTAGAGTTAGCGAAACTTTCGTCGATGTTAAACTCTTTCATCTTTTCTCGAAGGACGATACCCCAATATTGGTTCTGTCATCCAGAACCCTCATTAACTTCTCCAATTTCGTAGCCACCGTGGTAAGTACGTTGATCAAAACGGTCCAATCCCTAGACTTTGGAAGTTCCTTACCAATTTGCCTTGTAGCGTCGAGGTCACTCTGCTCGAGCCCTTTCCCGATTATGATGTTGACCACATTATTCGATCAAATAGAAATAATAACGAACAGAAGCAAACTTTAAGAGATCCCTCTAGAACGGTAAACAGGAGAAATATCTAATCTAAAACAAAAGGACCCTTATAATTGCAGGCTGCAACAATTATATCACTTCTAAGTTTCTATATTGGATATCTGTTATCGTTAGAGTTATCAAAACTTGCGTCGATGCTAAAGTCTTTCATCTTTTCTCGATGGACGATACCCCAATAATGGTTATGTCATCAAGATACTTCATTGACTTATCGAACTTCGTATCCACCGTGGTTAAGTACGTTAATCAAAACGGACCAACCCCTAGATTTTGGAAGCTTCTTACGAATTTGCCTTGTATGGGGGAGTTCACTCTGCTCGAGCCTTTTCTCGATTATCATGTTGACCACATTATTCGATCAAATAGAAATAATAACGAACACAAGCAAACTTTAAGAGATCCCTCTAGAACGGTAAACAGGAGGAATATCAAATCTAAAACAAAAGGACCCTTATAATTGCAGGCTGCAACAATTATATCACTTCTAAGTTCCTATATTGGATATCTGTTATCGTTAGAGTTATCAAAACTTGCGTCGATGCTAAAGTCTTTCATCTTTTCTCGATGGACGATACCCCAATAATGGTTATGTCATCAAGATACTTCATTGACTTATCGAACTTCGTATCCACCGTGGTTAAGTACGTTAATCAAAACGGACCAACCCCTAGATTTTGGAAGCTTCTTACGAATTTGCCTTGTATGGGGGAGGTCACTCTGCTCGAGCCTTTTCTCGATTATCATGTTGACCACATTATTCGATCAAATAGAAATAATAACGAACACAAGCAAACTTTAAGAGATCCCTCTAGAACGGTAAACAGGAGGAATATCAAATCTAAAACAAAAGGACCCTTATAATTGCAGGCTGCAACAATTATATCACTTCTAAGTTCTTATATTGGATATCTGTTATCGTAAGAGTTATCAAAACTTGCGTCGATGCTAAAGTCTATCATCTTTTCTCGATGGACGATACCCCAATAATGGTTATGTCATCAAGATACTTCATTGACTTATCGAACTTCGTATCCACCGTGGTTAAGTACGTTAATCAAAACGGACCAACCCCTAGATTTTGGAAGCTTCTTACGAATTTGCCTTGTATGGGGGAGGTCACTCTGCTCGAGCCTTTTCTCGATTATCATGTTGACCACATTATTCGATCAAATAGAAATAATAACGAACACAAGCAAACTTTAAGAGATCCCTCTAGAACGGTAAACAGGAGGAATATCAAATCTAAAACAAAAGGACCCTTATAATTGCAGGCTGCAACAATTATATCACTTCTAAGTTCCTATATTGGATATCTGTTATCGTTAGAGTTATCAAAACTTGCGTCGATGCTAAAGTCTTTCATCTTTTCGCGATGGACGATACCCCTATAATGGTTATGTCATCAAGATACTTCATTGACTTATCGAACTTCGTATCCACCGTGGTTAAGTACGTTGATCAAAACGGTCCAATCCCTAGACTTTGGAAGTTCCTTACCAATTTGCCTTGTAGCGTCGAGGTCACTCTGCTCGAGCCCTTTCCCGATTATGATGTTGACCACATTATTCGATCAAATAGAAATAATAACGAACACAAGCAAACTTTAAGAGATCCCTCTAGAACGGTAAACAGGAGGAATATCAAATCTAAAACAAAAGGACCCTTATAATTGCAGGCTGCAACAATTATATCACTTCTAAGTTCTTATATTGGATATCTGTTATCGTAAGAGTTATCAAAACTTGCGTCGATGCTAAAGTCTATCATCTTTTCTCGATGGACGATACCCCAATAATGGTTATGTCATCAAGATACTTCATTGACTTATCGAACTTCGTATCCACCGTGGTTAAGTACGTTAATCAAAACGGACCAACCCCTAGATTTTGGAAGCTTCTTACGAATTTGCCTTGTATGGGGGAGGTCACTCTGCTCGAGCCTTTTCTCGATTATCATGTTGACCACATTATTCGATCAAATAGAAATAATAACGAACACAAGCAAACTTTAAGAGATCCCTCTAGAACGGTAAACAGGAGGAATATCAAATCTAAAACAAAAGGACCCTTATAATTGCAGGCTGCAACAATTATATCACTTCTAAGTTCCTATATTGGATATCTGTTATCGTTAGAGTTATCAAAACTTGCGTCGATGCTAAAGTCTTTCATCTTTTCTCGATGGACGATACCCCTATAATGGTTATGTCATCAAGATACTTCATTGACTTATCGAACTTCGTATCCACCGTGGTTAAGTACGTTGATCAAAACGGTCCAATCCCTAGACTTTGGAAGTTCCTTACCAATTTGCCTTGTAGCGTCGAGGTCACTCTGCTCGAGCCCTTTCCCGATTATGATGTTGACCACATTATTCGATCAAATAGAAATAATAACGAACACAAGCAAACTTTAAGAGATCCCTCTAGAACGGTAAACAGGAGGAATATCAAATCTAAAACAAAAGGACCCTTATAATTGCAGGCTGCAACAATTATATCACTTCTAAGTTCCTATATTGGATATCTGTTATCGTTAGAGTTATCAAAACTTGCGTCGATGCTAAAGTCTTTCATCTTTTCTCGATGGACGATACCCCAATAATGGTTATGTCATCAAGATACTTCATTGACCTATCGAACTTCGTATCCACCGTGGTTAAGTACGTTAATCAAAACGGACCAACCCCTAGATTTTGGAAGCTTCTTACCAATTTGCCTTGTATGGTCGAGGTCACTCTGCTCGAGCCTTTTCTCGATTATCATGTTGACCACATTATTCGTTCAAATAAAAATAGTAACCAACACAAGCAAAATTTAGGAGATCCCTCTAGAACAGTAAACAGGAGTTGTATCAAATCTGAAACAAAAGGGCCCATATAATTCCAAGCTGCAACAATTATATCACTTCTAAGTACCTACATTGGATTCCTGTTATCGTTGGAGTTATCGAAACTTGCGTCGATGCTATACTCTTTCATCTTTTCTCGATGGACGATACCCCAATAATGGTTCTGTCATCAAGAACCTTCATTGACCTCTCCAACTTCGTAGCTACCGTTGTTAAGTACGTAGATCAAAACGGTCCAACCCCTAGATTTTGGAAGCTTCTTACCAATTTGCCTTGTATGGTCGAGGTCACTCTGCTCGAGCCTTTTCTCGATTATCATGTTGACTACATTATTCGTTCAAATAAAAATAGTAACCAACACAAGCAAAGTTTAGGAGATCTCTCTAGAACAGTAAACAGGAGTTGTATCAAATCTGAAACAAAAGGGCCCATATAATTCCAAGCTGCAACAATTATATCACTTCTAAGTTCCTATATTGGATTCCTGTTATCGTTAGAGTTATCAAAACTTGCGTTGATGCTAAACTCTTTCAGCTTTTCTCGATGGACGATACCCCAATAATGGTTCTGTCATCAAGAACCTTCATTGACTTCTCGAACTTCGTAGCCACCGTGGTTAAGTACGTTGATCAAAACGGTCCAACCCCTAGACTTTGGAAGTTCCTTACCAATTTGCCTTGTAGCGTCGAGGTCACCTTGCTCGAGCTCTTTTACGATTATGATGTTCACCACATTATTCGTTCAAATGGAAATAGTAACCAACACAAATAAACCTTAGAGAATCCCTCTAGAACAGTAAACATGAGTTGTATCAAATCTGAAACAAAAGGGCCCTTGTAATTCCAAGCTCCAACAATTATATCACCTCTAACTTCCTATATTAGGTTCATGCTATAGTTAGTGTTAGCGAAACTTGCGTCGATCTTAAACTCTTTCATCTTTTCTCGATGGACGATACCCCAATAATGGTTCTGTCATCAAGAACCTTCATTGACTTCTCGAACTTCGTAGCCACCGTGGTTAAGTACGTTGATCAAAACGGACCAACCCCTAGATTTTGGAAGCTTCTTACCAATTTGCCTTGTATGGTCGAGGTCACTCTGCTCGAGCCTTTTCTCGATTATCATGTTGACCACATTATTCGTTCAAATAAAAATAGTAACCAACACAAGCAAAATTTAGGAGATCCCTCTAGAACAGTAAACATGAGTTGTATCAAATCTGAAACAAAAGGGCCCTTGTAATTCCAAGCTCCAACAATTATATCACCTCTAACTTCCTATATTAGGTTCATGCTATAGTTAGTGTTAGCGAAACTTGCGTCGATCTTAAACTCTTTCATCTTTTCTCGATGGACGATACACCAATAATGGTTCTGTCATCAAGAACCTTCATTGAATTCTCGAACTTCGTAGCCATCGTGGTTAAGTACGTTGATCAAAACGGTCCAACCCCTAGACTTTGGAAGTTCCTTACCAATTTGCCTTGTAGCGTCGAGGTCACTCTGCTAGAACCCTTTCTCGATTATGATGTTGACCGCATTATTCGTTCAAATGGAAATAATAACCAACACAAGCAAACCTTAGGATATGCTTCTAGAACAGTAAACAGGAGTTGTATCAAATCTGAAACAAAAGGGCCCATATAATTCCAAGCTGCAACAATTATATCACTTCTAAGTACCTACATTGGATTCCTGTTATCGTTGGAGTTATCGAAACTTGCGTCGATGCTATACTCTTTCATCTTTTCTCGATGGACGATACCCCAATAATGGTTCTGTCATCAAGAACCTTCATTGACCTCTCCAACTTCGTAGCTACCGTTGTTAAGTACGTAGATCAAAACGGTCCAACCCCTAGATTTTGGAAGCTTCTTACCAATTTGCCTTGTATGGTCGAGGTCACTCTGCTCGAGCCTTTTCTCGATTATCATGTTGACTACATTATTCGTTCAAATAAAAATAGTAACCAACACAAGCAAAGTTTAGGAGATCTCTCTAGAACAGTAAACAGGAGTTGTATCAAATCTGAAACAAAAGGGCCCATATAATTCCAAGCTGCAACAATTATATCACTTCTAAGTTCCTATATTGGATTCCTGTTATCGTTAGAGTTATCAAAACTTGCGTTGATGCTAAACTCTTTCAGCTTTTCTCGATGGACGATACCCCAATAATGGTTCTGTCATCAAGAACCTTCATTGACTTCTCGAACTTCGTAGCCACCGTGGTTAAGTACGTTGATCAAAACGGTCCAACCCCTAGACTTTGGAAGTTCCTTACCAATTTGCCTTGTAGCGTCGAGGTCACCTTGCTCGAGCTCTTTTACGATTATGATGTTCACCACATTATTCGTTCAAATGGAAATAGTAACCAACACAAATAAACCTTAGAGAATCCCTCTAGAACAGTAAACATGAGTTGTATCAAATCTGAAACAAAAGGGCCCTTGTAATTCCAAGCTCCAACAATTATATCACCTCTAACTTCCTATATTAGGTTCATGCTATAGTTAGTGTTAGCGAAACTTGCGTCGATCTTAAACTCTTTCATCTTTTCTCGATGGACGATACCCCAATAATGGTTCTGTCATCAAGAACCTTCATTGACTTCTCGAACTTCGTAGCCACCGTGGTTAAGTACGTTGATCAAAACGGACCAACCCCTAGATTTTGGAAGCTTCTTACCAATTTGCCTTGTATGGTCGAGGTCACTCTGCTCGAGCCTTTTCTCGATTATCATGTTGACCACATTATTCGTTCAAATAAAAATAGTAACCAACACAAGCAAAATTTAGGAGATCCCTCTAGAACAGTAAACATGAGTTGTATCAAATCTGAAACAAAAGGGTCCTTGTAATTCCAAGCTCCAACAATTATATCACCTCTAACTTCCTATATTAGGTTCATGCTATAGTTAGTGTTAGCGAAACTTGCGTCGATCTTAAACTCTTTCATCTTTTCTCGATGGACGATACACCAATAATGGTTCTGTCATCAAGAACCTTCATTGAATTCTCGAACTTCGTAGCCACCGTGGTTAAGTACGTTGATCAAAACGGTCCAACCCCTAGACTTTGGAAGTTCCTTACCAATTTGCCTTGTAGCGTCGAGGTCACTCTGCTAGAACCCTTTCTCGATTATGATTTTGATCAGATTATTCGTTCAAATGGAAATAATAACCAACACAAGCAAACTTTAGGAGATCCCTCTAACACAGTAAACCTAAGCAGTATCAAATCGGAAACAAAAGGTCCCATATAATTTCAAGCTGCAACAATTATATCACTTCTAAGTACCTACATTGGATTCCTGTTATCGTTGGAGTTATCGAAACTTGCGTCGATGCTAAACTCTTTCATCTTTTCTCGATGGACGATACCCCAATAATGGTTCTGTCATCAAGAACCTTCATTGACTTCTCGAACTTCGTAGCCACCGTGGTTAAGTACGTTGATCAAAACGGTCCAACCCCTAGACTTTGGAAGTTCCTTACCAATTTGCCTTGTAGCGTCGAGGTCACTCTGCTCGAGCCCTTTCTCGATTATGATGTTGACCACATTATTCGTTCAAATGGAAATAATAACCATCACAACCACGCTTTAGGAGATCCCTCTAGACCGGTAAACAGGAGGAGTATTAAATCTGAAACAAAGGGGCCCATATAATTGCAAGCTGCAACAATTATATCACTTCTAAGTACCAACATTGGATTCCAGCTATCGTTAGAGTTAGCGAAACTTGCGTCGATCTTAAACTCTTTCAGCTTTTCTCGATGGACGATACCCCAATAATGGTTATGTCATCAAGAACCTTCATTGACTTATAGAACTTCGTAGCCACCGCGGTTTAGTGCGTTGATCAAAACGGTCCAACCCCTAGACTTTGGAAGTTTTTTACCAATTTGCATTGTAGCGTCGAGGTCACTCTGCTCGAGCCCTTTCTCGATTATGATGTTGACCACATTATTCGTTCAAATGGAAATAACAACCAACACAAGCAAACTTTAAGAGATACCTATAGAACAGTAAACAGGAGTTGGATCAAATCTGAAAAAAGGGGACATATAATTGCAAGCTGGAACAATTACATCACTTCCAAATACCTGTATTGGACTCCTGCTATCGTTAGAGTTAGCGAAAATTACGTCGATGTTAAACTCTTTCATCTTTTCTCGATCGACGATACCCCAATAATGGTTCTGTCATCAAGAAACTTCATTGACTTCTCTAACTTTGTAGCCACCGTGGTTAAGTAAGTTGATCAAAACGGTCAAACTTCTAGACTTTGGAAGTTTCTTACCAATTTGCCTTGTAGCGTCGAGCTCACTCTGCTCGAGCCCTTTCTCGATTATAATGTTGACTACATTATTCGTTCAAATGGAAATAATAACCAACACAAGCAAACTTTAGGAGATCCCTCTAGAACAGTAAACAGGGGTTGTTTCAAATCTGAAACAAAGGGGCCCATATAATTGCAAGCTGCAACAATTACATCACTTCTAAGTACCTATATTGCTTTCCTGCTGTCGTTAGAGTTAGCGTAACTTGCGTCGATGTTAAACTCTTTCATCTTTTCTCGATTGACGATACCCCAATAATGGTTCTGTCATCAAGAACCTTCATTGACTTCTCCAACTTCGTAGCTACCGTGGTTAAGTACGTTGATCAAAACGGTCCAACCCCTAGACTTTGGGAGTTTCTTACCAATTTGCCTTGTAGCGTCGAGGTCACTCTGCTCGAGCCCTTTCTCGATTATAATGTTGACTACATTATTCGTTCAAATGAAAATAATAACCAACACAAGCAAACCTTAGGAGATCCCTCTAGAACAGTAAACAGGAGTTGTTTCAAATCTGAAACAAAGGGGCCCATATAATTGCAAGCTGCAACAATTACATCACTTCTAAGTACCTATATTGCTTTCCTGCTGTCGTTAGAGTTAGCGTAACTTGCGTCGATGTTAAACTCTTTCATCTTTTCTCGATTGACGATACCCCAATAATGGTTCTGTCATCAAGAACCTTCATTGACTTCTCCAACTTCGTAGCTACCGTGGTTAAGTACGTTGATCAAAACGGTCCAACCCCCACACTTTGGAAGTTCCCTACCAATTTGGCTTGTAGCGTCGACGTCACCTTCCTCGAACTCTTTTTCGATTACGATGTTGACCACATTATTCGTTCAAAAGGAAATAGTAACCAACACAATCAAACCTTAGGAGATCCCTCTTGAACAGTAAACGGGAGTTGTACCAAAACTGAAACAAAAGGGCAAATATAATTGCAAGCTGCAACAATTATATCACTTCTAAGTTCCTATATTGGATTCCTGTTATCGTTAGAGTTATCAAAACTTGCGTCGATGCTAAAGTCTTTCATTCTTTTTCGATGGACGATACCCCAATAATGGTTATGTCATCAAGATCCTTCATTGACCTCTCCAACTTCGTTGCCACCGTGGTTAAGTACGTTGATCAAAACGGTCCAACCCCTAGACTTAGGAAGTTCCTTACCAATTTGCCTTGTAGCGTCGAGGTCACTCTGCTCGAGCCCTTTCTCGATTATGATGTTGACCACATTATTCGTTCAAATGGAAATAATAACCAACACAGGCAAACCTTAGAAGATTTCTCTGGAACAGTTAACAGGAGTTGTATCAAATCTAAAAGCTGCAACTATTATATCACTTCTAAGTACCTATATTGGATTCCTGCTATCGTTAGAGTTAGCAAAACTTGCGTCGATCTTAAACTCTTTCATCTTTTCTCGATCGACGATACCCCAATAATGGTTCTGTCATCAAGAACCTTCATTGACTTCTCGAACTTCGTAGCCACCGTGGTTAAGTACGTTGATCAGAACGGTCCAACCCCTAGACTTTGGGAATTTCTTACCAATTTGTCTTGTAGCGTCGAGGTCACTCTGCTCGAGCCCTTTCTCGATTACAATGTTGACTACATTATTCGTTCAAATGAAAATAATAACCAACACAAGCAAACCTTAGGAGATCCGTCTAGAACAGTAAACAGGAGTTGCATCAAATCTGAAACAAAGGGGCCCATATAATTGCAAGCTGCAACAATTACATCACTTCTAAGTACCTATATTGCTTTCCTGCTGTCGTTAGAGTTAGCGTAACTTGCGTCGATGTTAAACTCTTTCATCTTTTCTCGATGGACGATACCCCAATAAAGGTTCTGTCATCAAGAACCTTCATTGACTTCTCCAACTTCGTAGCTACCGTGGTTAAGTACGTTGATCAAAACGGTCCAACCACCACACTTTGGAAGTTCCCTACCAATTTGGCTTGTTGCGTCGACGTCACCTTCCTCGAGCTCTTTTTCGATTACGATGTTGACCACATTATTCGTTCAAAAGGAAATAGTAACCAACACAATCAAACCTTAGGAGATCTCTCTTGAACAGTAAACGGGAGTTGTACCAAAACTGAAACAAAAGGGCAAATATAATTGCAAGCTGCAACAATTATATCACTTCTAAGTTCCTATATTGGATTCCTGTTATCGTTAGAGTTATCAAAACTTGCGTCGATGCTAAAGTCTTTCATTCTTTTTCAATGGACGATACCCCATTAATGGTTATGTCATCAAGATCCTTCATTGAACTCTCCAACTTCGTTGCCACCGTGGTTAAGTACGTTGATCAAAACGGTCCAACCCCTAGACTTAGGAAGTTCCTTACCAATTTGCCTTGTAGCGTCGAGGTCACTCTGCTCGAGCCCTTTCTCAATTATGATGTTCACCGCATTATTCGTTCAAATGGAAATAATAACCAACACAGGCAAACCTTAGAAGATTTCTCTGGAACAGTTAACAGGAGTTGTATCAAATCTGAAAGCTGCAACAATTATATCACTTCTAAGTACCTATATTGGATTCCTGCTATCGTTAGAGTTAGCAAAACTTGCGTCGATTTTAAACTCTTTCATCTTTTCTCGATGAACGATACCCCAATAATGGTTCTGTCATCAAGAACCTTCACTGACTTCTCGAACTTCGTAGCCACCGTGGTTAAGTACGTTGATCAGAACGGTCCAACCCCTAGACTTTGGGAGTTTCTTACCAATTTGTCTTGTAGCGTCGAGGTCACTCTGCTCGAGCCCTTTCTCGATTACAATGTTGACTACATTATTCGTTCAAATGAAAATAATAACCAACACAAGCAAACCTTAGGAGATTCCTCTAGAACAGTAAACAGGAGTTGCATCAAATCTGAAACAAAAGGTCCCATATAATTGCAAGCTGCAACAATTACATCACTTCTAAGTACCTATATTGCTTTCCTGGAGTCGTTAGAGTTAGCGTAACTTGCGTCGATGTTAAACTCTTTCATCTTTTCTCGATGGACGATACCCCAATAATGGTTCTGTCATCAAGAACCTTCATTGACTTCTCCAACTTCGTAGCTACCGTGGTTAAGTACGTTGATCAAAACGGTTCTACCCCTAGACTTTGGAAGTTCCTTACCAATTTGCCTTGTAGCGTCGACGTCACTCTGCTCGAGCCATTTCTCGATTATGATGTTGACCACATTATTCGCTCAAAAGGAAATAATAACCAACACAAGCAACCCTTAGGAGATCCCTCTAGAACAATAAACAGGAGTTGCATCAAATTTGAAAAAAAGGGCCAATATAATTGCAAGCTGGAACAATTAGAACACTTCCAAATACCTGTATTGGATTCCTGCTATCGTTAGAGTTAGCGAAACTTGCTTCGATTTTAATCTCTTTCATCTTTTCTCGATGGACGGTACCTCAATATTGGTGCTGTCATCCAAAACCCTCATTAACTTCTCCAATTTCGTAGCCGTCGTGGTAAGTACGTTGATCAAAACGGTCCAACCCCTAGACTTTGGAAGTTCCTTACTAATTTGCCTTGTAGCGTCGAGGTCACTCTGCTCGGGCCCTTTCCCGATTATGATGTTGACCACATTACTCGTTCAAATAGAAATAATAACGAACACAAGCAAACTTTAGGAGAAACCTCTAGAACGGTAAACAGGAAGAGTATCAAATCTAAAACAAATGGGCCCTTATAACTGCAAGCTGCAATAATTATATCACTTCTAAGTTCCTATATTGGATTCCTGTTATCGTTAGGGTTATCAAAACTTGCGTCGATGCTAAAGTCTTTCATCTTTTCTCGATGGACGATACCCCAATAATGGTTATGTCATCAAGAACCTTCATTGCCTTCTCCAACTTCGTAGCCACCGTGGTTAAGTACGTTGATCAAAACGGTCCAACCCCTAGACTTTGGAAGTTCCTTACCAATTTGTCTTCTAGCGTCGAGGTCACTCTGCTCGAGCCTTTTCTCGATTATGATGTTGAACGCATTATTCGTTCAAATGGAAATAATAACCAACACAAGCAAACCTTAGGAGATCCCTCTGGAACAGTAAACAGGAGTTGTATCAAATCTGATACAAAAGGGCCCTTATAATTGCAAGATCCATCAATTATATCACTTCTAAGTTTCTATATTAGGTTCATGCTATAGCTAGTGTTAGCGAAACTTGCGTCGATCTTAAACTCTTTCATCTTTTCTCGATGGACGATACCCCAATAATGGTTATGTCATCAAGATCCTTCATTGACTTCTCCCACTTCGTTGCCACCGTGGTTAAGTACGTTGATCAAAACGGTACAACCCCCACACTTTGGAAGTTCCCTACCAATTTGGTTTGTAGCGTCGACGTCACCTTGCTCGAGCTCTTTTTCGATTACGATGTTGACCACATTATTCGTTCAAAAGGAAATAGTAACCAACACAATCAAACCTTAGGAGATCCCTCTTGAACAGTAAACAGGAGTTGTATCAAATCTGAAACAAAAGTGCAAATATAACTGCAAGCTGCAACAATTATATCACTTCTAAGTTCTTATATTGGATTCCTGTTATCGTTAGAGTTATCAAAACTTGCGTCGATGCTAAAGTCTTTCATCCTTTCTCGATGGACGATACCCCAATAATGGTTATGTCATCAAGATCCTTCATTGACCTCTCCAACTTCGTTGCCACCGTGGTTAAGTACGTTGATCAAAACGGTCCAACCCCTAGACTTTGGAAGTTCCTTACCAATTTGCCTTGTAGCGTCGAGGTCAGTCTGCTCGAGCCCTTTCTCAATTATGATGTTCACCGCATTATTCGTTCAAATGGAAATAATAACCAACACAAGCAAACCTTAGAAGATTTCTCTGGAACAGTTAACAGGAGTTGTATCAAATCTGAAAGAAAGGGGCCCGTATAATTGAAGGCTGCAACAATTATATCACTTCTAAGTACATATATTGGATTCCTGCTATCGTTAGAGTTAGCAAAACTTGCGTCGGCCTTAAACTCATTCATCTTTTCTCGATGGACGATACCCCAATAATGGTTCTGTTATCAAGAACCTTCATTGACTTCTCCAACTTCGTAGCTACCGTGGTTAAGTACGTTGATCAAAACGGTCCTACCCATAGACTTTCGAAGTTCCTTTCCAATTTGCTTTGTAGCGTCGAGGTCACTCTGCTCGAGCCCTTTCTCGATTATGATGTTGACCACATTATTCGTTCAAATGGAAATAATAATCAACACAAGCAAACTTTAGGAGATCCCTCTAGAACAGTAAACAGGAAGAGTATCAAATCTAAAACAAAAGAGCCCATGTTATTGCAAGCTGCACAATTATATGACTTTTAAGTACCTACATTGGATGCCTGCTATCGTTAGAGTTAGCGAAACTTGCGTCGATCTTAAACTCTTTCATCTTTTCTCGATCCATGATACCCCGATAATGGTTCTGTCATCAAGAACCTTCATTCACTTATCGAACTTCGTAGCCACCGTGGTTAAGTACGTTGATCAAAACGGTCCAACCGCTAGACTTTGGAAGTTTTTTACCAATTTGCATTGTAGCGTCGAGGTCACTCTGCTCGAGACCTTTCTCGATTATGATGTTGACCACATTATTCGTACAAATGGAAATAATAACCAACAAAAGCAAACTTTAAGAAATCCCTCTAGAACAGTAAACAGGAGTTGTACGAAATCTAAACAAAGGGCCCATATAATTGCAAGCTGGAACAATTACATCACTTCCAAATACCTATATTGGATTCCTGCTATCGTTAGAATTAGCGAAACTTGCGTCGATGTTAAACTCTTTCATCTTTTCTCGATGGACGATACCCCAATATTGGTTCTGTCATCAAGAACCCTCATTAACTTCTTCAATTTCGTAGCCACCGTGGTAAGTACGTTCATCAAAACGGTCCAACCCCTAGACTTTGGAAGTTGCTTACCAATTTGCCTTGTAGCGTCGAGGTCACTTTGCTCGAGCCCTTTCCCGATTATAATGTTGACCACATTATTCGTTCAGATAGAAATAATAACGAACACAAGCAAACTTTAAGATATCCCTCTAGAACGGTAAACAGGAGGAGTATCAAATATCAAACAAAAGGGCCCTTATAATTGCAAGCTGCAACAATTATATCACTTCTAAGTTCCTATATTGGATTCCTGTTATCGTTAGAGTTATCAAAACTTGCGTCGATGCTAAGGTCTTTCATCTTTTCTCGATGGACGATACCCCAATAATGGTTATGTCATCAAGAACCTTCATTGACTTTTCCAACTTTGTAGCCAAAGTGGTTAAGTACGTTGATCAAAACGGTCCAACCCCTAGACTTTGGAATTTCCTTACCAATTTGCCTTCTAGCGTCGAGGTCACTCTGCTCGAACCCTTTCTCGATTATGATGTTGACCGCATTATTCGTTCAAATGGAAATAATAACCAACACAAGCAAACCTTAGGATATGCTTCTAGAACAGTAAACAGGAGTTGTATCAAATCTGAAACAAAAGGGCCCATATAATTGCAAACTGCAACAATTATTATACCACTTCTAAATACCTATATTGGATTCCTGCTATTGTTAGAGTTAGTGACACTTGCGTCGATCTTAATCTCTGTCATCTTTTCTTTATGGACGATACCCCAATAATGTTTCTGTCATCATGAACCTTCTTTGACTTCTCCAACTTCGTAGCTACCGTGGTTAAGTGCGTTGAAAGAAACGGTCCAACCCCTAGAGTTTGGAAGTTTTTTACAAATTTGCATTGTAGCGTCGAGGTCACTCTGCTCGAGCCCTTTCTCGATTATGATGTTGACCACATTATTCGTTCAAATGGAAATAACAATCAACACGAGCAAACTTTAGGAGATCCCTCTAGAACAGTAAACAGGAGGAGTATCAAATCTGAAACAAAAGGGCCCATGTAATTGCAAGCTGCAAAAATTATATCACTTCTAAGTACCTACATTGGATTCTTGCTATCGATAGAGTTAGCGAAACTTGCGTCGATGTTAATCTCTTTCATCTTTTCTCGATGGACGGTACCTCAATATTGGTGCTGTCATCCAAAACCCTCATTAACTTCTCCAATTTCGTAGCCGCCGTGGTAAGTACGTTGATCAAAACGGTCCAACCCCTAGACTTTGGAAGTTCCTTACCAATTTGCCTTCTAGCGTCGAGGTCACTCTGCTCGAGCCCTTTCTCGATTATGATGTTGACCGCATTATTCGTTCAAATGGAAATAATAACCAACACAAGCAAACCTTAGGAGATCCCTCTGGAACAGTAAACAGGAGTTGTATCAAATCTGAAACAAAAGGGCCCTTATAGTTGCAACCTGCAACAATCATATCACTTCTATGTTTCTATATTGGGTTCCTGCTATCGTTACAGTTAGCGAAACATGCGTCGATGTTAAACTCTTTCATCTTTTCTCGATGGACGATACCCCTATAATGGTTATGTCATCAAGAACCTTCATTGCCTTCTCCAACTTCGTAGCCACCGTGGTTAATTAAGTTGATCAAAACGGTCGAACCCCTAGACTTTGGAAGTTCCTTACCAATTTGCCTTGTAGCGTCGACGTCACTCTGCTCGAGCCATTTCTCGATTATGATGTTGACCACATTATTCGCTCAAAAGGAAATAATAACCAACACAAGCAACCCTTAGGAGATCCCTCTAGAACAATAAACAGGAGTTGCATCAAATTTGAAAAAAAGGGCCAATATAATTGCAAGCTGGAACAATTAGAACACTTCCAAATACCTGTATTGGATTCCTGCTATCGTTAGAGTTAGCGAAACTTGCTTCGATTTTAATCTCTTTCATCTTTTCTCGATGGACGGTACCTCAATATTGGTGCTGTCATCCAAAACCCTCATTAACTTCTCCAATTTCGTAGCCGTCGTGGTAAGTACGTTGATCAAAACGGTCCAACCCCTAGACTTTGGAAGTTCCTTACTAATTTGCCTTGTAGCGTCGAGGTCACTCTGCTCGGGCCCTTTCCCGATTATGATGTTGACCACATTACTCGTTCAAATAGAAATAATAACGAACACAAGCAAACTTTAGGAGAAACCTCTAGAACGGTAAACAGGAAGAGTATCAAATCTAAAACAAATGGGCCCTTATAACTGCAAGCTGCAATAATTATATCACTTCTAAGTTCCTATATTGGATTCCTGTTATCGTTAGGGTTATCAAAACTTGCGTCGATGCTAAAGTCTTTCATCTTTTCTCGATGGACGATACCCCAATAATGGTTATGTCATCAAGAACCTTCATTGCCTTCTCCAACTTCGTAGCCACCGTGGTTAAGTACGTTGATCAAAACGGTCCAACCCCTAGACTTTGGAAGTTCCTTACCAATTTGTCTTCTAGCGTCGAGGTCACTCTGCTCGAGCCTTTTCTCGATTATGATGTTGAACGCATTATTCGTTCAAATGGAAATAATAACCAACACAAGCAAACCTTAGGAGATCCCTCTGGAACAGTAAACAGGAGTTGTATCAAATCTGATACAAAAGGGCCCTTATAATTGCAAGATCCATCAATTATATCACTTCTAAGTTTCTATATTAGGTTCATGCTATAGCTAGTGTTAGCGAAACTTGCGTCGATCTTAAACTCTTTCATCTTTTCTCGATGGACGATACCCCAATAATGGTTATGTCATCAAGATCCTTCATTGACTTCTCCCACTTCGTTGCCACCGTGGTTAAGTACGTTGATCAAAACGGTACAACCCCCACACTTTGGAAGTTCCCTACCAATTTGGTTTGTAGCGTCGACGTCACCTTGCTCGAGCTCTTTTTCGATTACGATGTTGACCACATTATTCGTTCAAAAGGAAATAGTAACCAACACAATCAAACCTTAGGAGATCCCTCTTGAACAGTAAACAGGAGTTGTATCAAATCTGAAACAAAAGTGCAAATATAACTGCAAGCTGCAACAATTATATCACTTCTAAGTTCTTATATTGGATTCCTGTTATCGTTAGAGTTATCAAAACTTGCGTCGATGCTAAAGTCTTTCATCCTTTCTCGATGGACGATACCCCAATAATGGTTATGTCATCAAGATCCTTCATTGACCTCTCCAACTTCGTTGCCACCGTGGTTAAGTACGTTGATCAAAACGGTCCAACCCCTAGACTTTGGAAGTTCCTTACCAATTTGCCTTGTAGCGTCGAGGTCAGTCTGCTCGAGCCCTTTCTCAATTATGATGTTCACCGCATTATTCGTTCAAATGGAAATAATAACCAACACAAGCAAACCTTAGAAGATTTCTCTGGAACAGTTAACAGGAGTTGTATCAAATCTGAAAGAAAGGGGCCCGTATAATTGAAGGCTGCAACAATTATATCACTTCTAAGTACATATATTGGATTCCTGCTATCGTTAGAGTTAGCAAAACTTGCGTCGGCCTTAAACTCATTCATCTTTTCTCGATGGACGATACCCCAATAATGGTTCTGTCATCAAGAACCTTCATTGACTTCTCCAACTTCGTAGCTACCGTGGTTAAGTACGTTGATCAAAACGGTCCTACCCATAGACTTTCGAAGTTCCTTTCCAATTTGCTTTGTAGCGTCGAGGTCACTCTGCTCGAGCCCTTTCTCGATTATGATGTTGACCACATTATTCGTTCAAATGGAAATAATAATCAACACAAGCAAACTTTAGGAGATCCCTCTAGAACAGTAAACAGGAAGAGTATCAAATCTAAAACAAAAGAGCCCATGTTATTGCAAGCTGCAACAATTATATGACTTTTAAGTACCTACATTGGATGCCTGCTATCGTTAGAGTTAGCGAAACTTGCGTCGATCTTAAACTCTTTCATCTTTTCTCGATCCATGATACCCCAATAATGGTTCTGTCATCAAGAACCTTCATTCACTTATCGAACTTCGTAGCCACCGTGGTTAAGTACGTTGATCAAAACGGTCCAACCGCTAGACTTTGGAAGTTTTTTACCAATTTGCATTGTAGCGTCGAGGTCACTCTGCTCGAGACCTTTCTCGATTATGATGTTGACCACATTATTCGTACAAATGGAAATAATAACCAACAAAAGCAAACTTTAAGAAATCCCTCTAGAACAGTAAACAGGAGTTGTACGAAATCTAAACAAAGGGCCCATATAATTGCAAGCTGGAACAATTACATCACTTCCAAATACCTATATTGGATTCCTGCTATCGTTAGAATTAGCGAAACTTGCGTCGATGTTAAACTCTTTCATCTTTTCTCGATGGACGATACCCCAATATTGGTTCTGTCATCAAGAACCCTCATTAACTTCTTCAATTTCGTAGCCACCGTGGTAAGTACGTTCATCAAAACGGTCCAACCCCTAGACTTTGGAAGTTGCTTACCAATTTGCCTTGTAGCGTCGAGGTCACTTTGCTCGAGCCCTTTCCCGATTATAATGTTGACCACATTATTCGTTCAGATAGAAATAATAACGAACACAAGCAAACTTTAAGATATCCCTCTAGAACGGTAAACAGGAGGAGTATCAAATATCAAACAAAAGGGCCCTTATAATTGCAAGCTGCAACAATTATATCACTTCTAAGTTCCTATATTGGATTCCTGTTATCGTTAGAGTTATCAAAACTTGCGTCGATGCTAAGGTCTTTCATCTTTTCTCGATGGACGATACCCCAATAATGGTTATGTCATCAAGAACCTTCATTGACTTTTCCAACTTTGTAGCCAAAGTGGTTAAGTACGTTGATCAAAACGGTCCAACCCCTAGACTTTGGAATTTCCTTACCAATTTGCCTTCTAGCGTCGAGGTCACTCTGCTCGAACCCTTTCTCGATTATGATGTTGACCGCATTATTCGTTCAAATGGAAATAATAACCAACACAAGCAAACCTTAGGATATGCTTCTAGAACAGTAAACAGGAGTTGTATCAAATCTGAAACAAAAGGGCCCATATAATTGCAAACTGCAACAATTATTATACCACTTCTAAATACCTATATTGGATTCCTGCTATTGTTAGAGTTAGTGACACTTGCGTCGATCTTAATCTCTGTCATCTTTTCTTTATGGACGATACCCCAATAATGTTTCTGTCATCATGAACCTTCTTTGACTTCTCCAACTTCGTAGCTACCGTGGTTAAGTGCGTTGAAAGAAACGGTCCAACCCCTAGAGTTTGGAAGTTTTTTACAAATTTGCATTGTAGCGTCGAGGTCACTCTGCTCGAGCCCTTTCTCGATTATGATGTTGACCACATTATTCGTTCAAATGGAAATAACAATCAACACGAGCAAACTTTAGGAGATCCCTCTAGAACAGTAAACAGGAGGAGTATCAAATCTGAAACAAAAGGGCCCATGTAATTGCAAGCTGCAAAAATTATATCACTTCTAAGTACCTACATTGGATTCTTGCTATCGATAGAGTTAGCGAAACTTGCGTCGATGTTAATCTCTTTCATCTTTTCTCGATGGACGGTACCTCAATATTGGTGCTGTCATCCAAAACCCTCATTAACTTCTCCAATTTCGTAGCCGCCGTGGTAAGTACGTTGATCAAAACGGTCCAACCCCTAGACTTTGGAAGTTCCTTACCAATTTGCCTTCTAGCGTCGAGGTCACTCTGCTCGAGCCCTTTCTCGATTATGATGTTGACCGCATTATTCGTTCAAATGGAAATAATAACCAACACAAGCAAACCTTAGGAGATCCCTCTGGAACAGTAAACAGGAGTTGTATCAAATCTGAAACAAAAGGGCCCTTATAGTTGCAACCTGCAACAATCATATCACTTCTATGTTTCTATATTGGGTTCCTGCTATCGTTACAGTTAGCGAAACATGCGTCGATGTTAAACTCTTTCATCTTTTCTCGATGGACGATACCCCTATAATGGTTATGTCATCAAGAACCTTCATTGCCTTCTCCAACTTCGTAGCCACCGTGGTTAATTAAGTTGATCAAAACGGTCGAACCCCTAGACTTTGGGCGTTCCTTACTAATTTGCTTTGTAGTGGCGAAGTCACTCTGCTCGAGCCCTTTCTGGATTATGATGTTGACCACATTATTCGTTCAAATGGAAATAATAACCAACACACGCAAACCTTAGGAGATCCCTCTGGAACAGTAAACAGGAGTCTATCAAATCTGAAACAAAGAGGCCCATATAATTGAAAGCTGCAACAATTATATCACTTCTAGGTACCTATATTGGTTTTCTGCTATCGTTAGAGTTAGCGAAACTTGCGTCGATCTTAAACTCTTTCATCCTTTCTCGATGGACGATACCCCAATAATGATTCTGTCATCAAGAACTTTTATTGACTTCACCAACTTCGTAGCCACCGTGGTTAAGTACGTTGATCAAAACGGTCGAACCCCTGGACTTTGGGCGTTCCTTACTAATTTGCTTTGTAGTGGCGAAGTCACTCTGCTCGAGCCCTTTCTGGATTATGATGTTGACCACATTATTCGTTCAAATGGAAATAATAACCAACACACGCAAACCTTAGGAGATCCCTCTGGAACAGTAAACAGGAGTCTATCAAATCTGAAACAAAGAGGCCCATATAATTGAAAGCTGCAACAATTATATCACTTCTAGGTACCTATATTGGTTTTCTGCTATGGTTAGAGTTAGCGAAACTTGCGTCGATCTTAAACTCTTTCATCTTTTCTCGAAGGACGATGCCCAATAATGGTTCTGTCATCAAGAACCTTCATTGACTTCTCCAACTTCGTAGCTTCCGTGGTTAATTACGTTGGATCAAAACGGTCCAACCCTTAGACTTTGCAAGCTGGAACAATTACATCACTTCTAAGTACCTATATTGGATTCCTGCTATCGTTAGAGTTAGTAAAACTTGTGTCGATGTTAAACTCTTTCATCTTTTCTCGATCGATGATACCCCATAAATGGTTCTGTCATCAAGAACCTTCATTGACTTCTCCAACTTCGTAGCTACCGTGGTTAAGTACGTTGATCCAAACGGTCCAATCTCTAGACTTTGGAAGTTCCTTACCAATTTGCGTTGTAGCGTCGAGTTCACTCTGAACGAGCCCTTTGTCGGTTATGATGTTGACTGCATTATTCGTTCAAAAGAAAATAATAACCAACACAAGCAAACCTTAGGAGATCCCTCTAGAACAGTAAACATGAGTTGTAACAAATCTGAAACAAAAGGGCCCATATAATTGCAAGCTGCAACAATTATAGCACTTCTAAGTTCCTATATTGGATTCCTGTTATCGTTAGAGTTAGCGAAACTTGCGTCGATCTTAAACTCTTTCATCCTTTCTCGATGGACGATAACAAGACAATGGTTCTGTCATCAAGAACCTTCATTGACTTCTCCAACTTCGTAGCTTCCGTGGTTAAGTACGTTGATCAAAACGGTCCATCCCCTAGACTTTGGAAGTTCCTTACCAATTTGCCTTGTAGCGTCGAGGTCACTCTGCTCGAGCGCTTTCTCGATTATGATGTTGACCGCATTATTCGTTCAAATGGAAATAATAACCAACACAAGCAAACCTTAGGAGATCCCTCTAGAACAGTAAACATGAGTTGTAACAAATCTGAAACAAAAGGGCCCATATAATTGCAAGCTGCAACAATTATATCACTTCTAAGTACCTATATTGGATTGATTACTAAAATAATGTATTATGTTTAAGGATATTCAACTGGCTCACCTGAATGTTCGTTCCCTGCTTCCGAATTTTAACTACTTTAAGACACATGTTCTGCTGGCCGACTATGACGTAATTGCCGTGACTGAAACTTGGATAAACTCTGATATTCCTAGTGAAATGGTTGCCATTGAAGGGTATAATTTTCGACGTAGAGATCGACCTACTCGAGGAGGCGGTGTAGGTATTTATTATAAGTCTACTCTAAATGTTAAAGCAATTGCAATCCAAAATGACTTGGAGGAGTTGTGGATATCTGTCAAATGTCGTAATACTTCCATTAGCGTAGGAGTTATATATAAACCTCCGCGGCTGAATTTGGTAGAATTTTTGGACAATTGAGAAAGTAGCATTTCCCTTGTTTTACCTATGGCAGACGAGATGTTTTGTTTAGGAGATTTCAATATTGATTTGTTAAACTGTGAGAGTCCTGCGGCTGTTCAGTTTATTAGTACTATGGATGCTTTAGGTTTGAAACAAATACTTAATCAACCTAGGCGTATAACAATGAATACGTTTTCACTTATTGATTTAATTTTAACAACAACAAAGACTTAGTAAATACGTACGGTTGCGTTAATATGTCTGAAGTTTCTGATCATGAACTTATTTATTGCTCCATCAGTTTCAGTTGTTTTGAACCTAGACCATGCATAAAAACATAGAAATTTTAAAAATTTTAATTACTCTAAGTTTAATGATCATTTGCAGTCGATACCGTGGAATAATATTTACCATCTTGACAATATTGATGACAAAATTGATTTTATTAAATGCCATATTTTTCTTTTTAGAAATAAAGGTAGTATCTTCCTGACATTTTACATTAATTTGATTTCCCGCCAAACCGTAAAACAATTGAAAAATATATTCCTAAAACTAATTTTAAATGATGCACAAACTTTTTGAGAAATCAATAACAAAACAGTTTTCCGTTTGTTGCGACTTTTTCGGAAGACGCTGTATACGAAAATTTTACAGATCTAAGTGTTTATTTATTATTTATGTGAGATTTCGATATACCTATAAGTACATTTCAAAATCACTCTGTATATGCGTCTTCTTAAGAGTGGCACATTTTTTATAATACACCGTATAGAACTTAAAATATTTGAATTTCAAATGGCAAAGTGTTAATCTTTTACTAATTATAATATCAAGTCTCTTAATGGGTATTTTATCATTTTTATAAAATAAAATGAATTAATGAAAAACGCAGATTAACATTTGTAAGAATACTCTATTCTCGTTATCAAAGTACTGTACTCTTTTTGATGTATGCAGTCAAGATATGTAAGTTCTTACTATCATTCCAGTAATTTAATGTGTTTCTCATCTGCATTCCTTTAAATATGTCTTCTAATTGAAGTTAGTCCACCATAAAATCCTTTGCTATTATCGATCTTTTGGAGGGAATAATATTTGCAGATAGAATTGGCTTATATCGGCGAGGCGGTTAAAACAAATATGTGCAATCTAAATCTAAGAATAATTAAAGGCAGGTCTTCTTGAAGTTTTGGCCCAACCATTAATGTTTTATTTAAACTAATCCCAGATAAATACAGCCGATGCTTCAAACTTCACTAGTAGTTTTTTTGGATTTACTTCATTCCTTGATTACTGCGTGATGCGATAGGTAAAACGAATTGGGTTTATTTAATTTTGATAAGGGAACCAATTCTATATGGCAAACTTTTTGATAGTCGTTCATAAATGACTATAATTTGTTATAGTAAGGAATTTCGATTTAATTTAGTCTTTGAAATTAAAAATCGCCTACACGTTATTTTCTTGGTTAAGCCGATTAGCCAATATTGGAGGGATTAATTTTGAAGGGCAGTTTTATTACCTGCCGGCACCGTTTCGTCGAAATGTGTTTGCAAAATGTGCTTCACGTTGTACTTTTCATGGGAAACTAGAAAGGTTGAAGATTTTCTACTTCTCCGAATTTTTACATTTACTTACATAATGATATCGCAGGTTGTGCAAGTGTGACAGTTTTTTTATTTCAAAAATTTCAGTGCTGCCAAAATCAGCAAGCAAAAGTTCCAAAACAGAATTTAAACAAGGTACCAACTTGGAATCCCGGAAAAAAAGCCACAGGAAAAAAGTCACGGAATTTAAGCCCCCGGAAAAAAAGTCATCCGGAAAAAAAGCCCCCGGAAAAAAAATCACCCGGAAAAAAGTCATGCGGAAAAAATCCCCCGGAAAAAAAGTCATGCGGAAAAAAACCCCAGAAAAAAACTACCCGGAATAAAGTCATGCGGAAAAAAGCCCCCGGACTTTTTTCCGGTGACTGTCTTTCCGGTGACTTTTTTCCGAGTGATTTTTTTTCCGCGGGCTTTAATTTCGTGACTTTTTTTCCTCTGACTTTTTTTCCGCACACCACCAACTTGACAGCGTTTTGACAGTTCATGAATTTTGTGAATGGATAGTAGACAACTTTAAGGTATTTGTTACTCACCTGCTTTAAAAAATATGCCGCTATATGACAAATTCGGAGATTCTCAAAACGTTTTCTCAAATTTGTAACGGTGTTTTATAAGAGAACTACGGATCTGAGGCAAAAAACCTTAAACGAGTTTTTTAGACCTCTTTTTACGTTACAATGTTGGTACCTCCAGAATTCACATGGCCGACTTAAGAAACACCCTGTATAATTATTTCATTTGTCGGAAGTTTAACTAAACCACAAACGCCTTTTTTTACACTTGCGGGACTAAAGTTGGCACTTTAGTCACTTATTTCAGGGACTAAAGTAGCTCATTTAATCCCTAGGGACAGAAGTAATTACTTTAGTCCCTAGGAACTAAAGTAAAAATATTACCGTATCTATGGTAAATTTATGTACACAGCATTCTTAAGAATTACGTTCAGATATACAGTTTCAATAAAAACAATTCATTTTTATTTTTAATAGTTCATTTACTTTAAAATATTAATAAGTCAACGAAACTTAATTTTCCTCATTAAACGTTTATTATATCAGATGCTCTGATATTTTTAAATACCGCTAGTATTTGGGCTTGCAGCCGTCTTTAGTGTTTCATTGGATATTTTCTACGGCCCACACGTCCTATACCAAAATAATAGATGGTTTAAGGCCGGTTCTACATCGCAAGTGAATCCCGGAAAAAAAGTCGTACGGAAAAAAGTCTGCTTTTGTTACAACTACCTCAACTGGGTTTGGCAAGTGATTGTGTTCGGCAACCATCTCAGGACTAGTTTTATCTAAAGATATACCTACTTAAACATTCTTTGCGATATACACAAATTATGATTAATAAATAAGTATTAGTAGAAATTATCCAAACGTTTTATTCAGTTAGCAATGTTAAGCAGTTCCACTAAGTGCCGACAGCGAATATCTTGTATAAAATAAATTAAATTATACAAATTAGCATAGGCGCCGAAACCACGGGGGCTCTGGGTGCACAAGCACCCACAGTGAATCATAGCACAAAGTGTTTTTGTAATTAATAACATAACTACTATTGCATTGGATCCTATGTAAATATTGTATGGTCCATTATTTAAATTTGGAGATTGAAGATGCCTTTAACGATATATACGTATTTTTTTGCATAGTGATATCTTTTAACTCAAAATTTAGCCGAAAAGGACTTGACAATTCACAATTTCAATAAAATGGTTAAAAAAATATTAATTTTTTTACGTTTTTGATTAAAAAACGACTTTTATCATCACTAATCAAAAGTAGATATTTGTACAACAAATAATGAAAGAGATACTTTTTATCCAATACAATAGTAATAAGGTGTTTTAATAGTTCATTTTAAACAAGTATACTGGGCTATTACTAGCTTGTTTACATCATAACCCACGTTTCCCTTAACACCGTGGGTTATTAGGTTATCACTATCAATGTATCACTTATTTATAATTTATTCGCGATATTTCCTTCTCCCAGCAGGCTATGTTAGGGTGAATTGTTTTCCAATGGACTTTTTTTCCGGTGACTTTTTCCGAGTGATTTTTTTCGGGGGGCTTTAATTTCGTGACTTTTCTTCTGTGACTTTTTTTCCGCATACCAATGCAAGTATCTAACGGGTGTTCATAAACAGTCGTCATCCCAGTAGGTTTTGACTTCAAAAACGTATGTCTATTATAATTGAGAAAAACATCGCTATGACAGTACTCAATGACGTTTCATTGTGTGGCACGAATTAATCAAAGATATAACATTTTGTTTTTCAAAGCAACTGGGATGACGACTGTTTATGAACACCCGTTATATACCCACAATAAGCTATCCGAGGTATAATTGTCATAGTTTCCTTTATTACAGCAATCGATTATAGAGTATCTATTCTCCGGATAACTTTATCCTTGGTTTGTAAAACCGGCCCTTATTAGATAATTCGGTTTTTTTTTTAAATTCACTCACATCTCATCCATACATAACCAGCGTGCCATAGAAAGTTAGTGTTTTTTAATAAAAAATCAAATAAATCCGGAACTTATAAAGCGAATTTCAAAAAAAGACCGCATTTATAAAGTTTAGAAAAGGAAAAAATCAAATATGTAAAAATATACAGGGTGGTAAAAACATAAAACCAGTAACAACAATCCACAATCCAGTCTCGCAGACTAAAACATGAGGAAATACAACTTAGCTACCAATTCCTTTTAGAAATAGAAGGTCCGAAGTTGACTCGGTTAAATATGATGATAAAACAGAAGCTATTGGGCAAAAATAAAAGAAAAATTATCGGCAGCAAAAAAGGTATGTGGTGTAAAAAAATCATACTATTAAGACAAGGACAAAACAAATCCATCAAAATTGAAGATAAGGAAACAGTTATGGCACAGCTACCTCACAGCAAATTACAATGAAGACTATGAGTTTTATAAACATCATTGAATAAAAGTAAACAAAATGGTGAATAATGCTAAGAAACAAAGTTTTGAAGATGAGTTTTGGGGAAAATGGAACATAACTTGAAAAAAGAACAGAAGGTTAAGAGTCTTAAAGAATTTCAGAAAAGACAAAACATTCTTTCTGAATGCCATTGAAGATAAAACGGGAAAATTACTAACTAACGACACGGAGATCATGGCCCGTTGGAAACAGCAGATGACACAACGAAAAGTGATCAACAGAATATCAGAGTAGAATAGGGAAGCATGCTAAATAAATAATTAGAACAAGCAATATTAACATTAAAAGTTAGTAAAGCCTCTGGACATGATAAGATAAGTCCAGAAATGATTAAGTATTTAGGATCGAAGGGCTTACACACATTTCTAATTCTGGTCAATTCTGCTTTGATACATAAAAACATTGAAATAGGAAAAAACGAAAAGAGGAATGACGTTGAAGCTTTATACACTGCTCAAAAAAAATTAAAGGAGCACCTATTAAAATTCTTCCAAAATTACGGTCAATGTAAATTTTGAAACAGTACTCGGTCGACAAATTTTCCAATGTACAGTGATAGCGTTTCCATTATGAAATCCCTGAAAACAAAAACCTACAACAAACAAATACTGATTGTCATAGAAACGTGTAACAATTTAAGTCGACTTTTACTAGGTGCTCCTTTAATTTTTTTAGCAGTGTATATAAGTTTTGTTTACTATCTAGATGCGACAACAAGCTTTTGAAGAAAATCGCATAACTGGAAGTATGGTGTTTACTCTTGTGATTTTTCAGTTTTTTTCGTTTTTTTTCAAAACGGCCCTAATGATGTTTTTCAAACGTTACATTGTTATTACATTTTTAATGTGTATTGATGTGAGATAGGTGATTTTTCAGTTGAATATCTTGAAAATTGGTTTCTTTTTTTATTAACTCCAATTTTAAATAGAACAGCCCGTATTAAAATTTTAGAGAAAATTTGTCTTTTCAACGAACTCTATTTTTTACGGTTTCTGTAGAATTTGTAATTTTTGAAATTTTTTGACAAATGCTTAAAAATTAAACATATTTTTTTTGCTAATTATTAATTAAAGATCACTGCAAAAGGAAGTTGCGTGCGTGTATCACACCATTATTTTTATCGTATTCTGTTTGTTAATGCTGCAACTATAGTTTCATCAATCTATACAAGAGAAACGACAATTACATACCCACTTCTAGGGCGTACGTGAAGCATAAAAGAGTTATGGAGAACTTTTTTGGGAAGAATATTATTTCTTTCTTACCTACAATATTGCTGTATAGGGTTTTTTGGTTTAATGTATTGAATGAAGAGGGAGGCACTGTAGAATTCATTTAAGATTCAGAAAAAAGTTTGTTGTCCGTACAAGAAACCATCTTGCTAGTAGTTTATAATGAAAATGTGTTGTTTCTGCCGCAGTTTTTGTTACCAACCTGAAAACTGATAATCGTAATGAAACACAGAAAGAGCTGATATCATACACTTACTGCTTATGTTGAGACGTGACAAGTGTAGTCTTTATGATACTTGGTATTTAGTTATTTTTAAGTATTTAATATAATTTATTTAATTTCATAAATGTGAAACCGTAAAAATAAGAAACCAAATAAAAATAGGTGGTGGTAGTATTCTATAATAATTTCATTTCTCGGAAACTTAACTAAATCTTAAACGCATTAACAAAACCTTAATCATAAGTAAAGACCGGATTTGTAAACATAAAAAACTCAACAATAGACAGGTAAAGAGGCACTGAAAATCAAATACAAATGCTCGATTTAGGCAATACAGTCAATTCTACGTAGCAAAGAAGGCATTAGAAGCATTAAATAGGCAGTTGTAAATACAAAAGCAGGTATTGTGGACATATTGGTAGCTGCAGAATTAAGTACACACCATGAGTCACGAATAGTTTGTTTTCCATAGTGAATAAGCGCTTCTAGGTACCATCGGGAGTACTGAAAAGTGAACTACTACTGTGCACATTTTAAGAGACATTTTAATGTTGTTATGAGTTTATAATAAATTATTTAGGTAAAATTTAATACGCACCAGGCATACTAAATAAATGAGTTTGATCGAAACATCTAACATTTTCTCAATTTTAGTGTTGAAGTGAGAAACAGTTAATCAAATAAACAAACCTACCATATTGCAACGTCATCTACAAGAATGCAATTTCAAAACTGTTTACTGCCGCTGGTACGGCGTTTTGGTCATGACAGCGATTACCTTGCAAGACATTTCGCCAAACGGGCAAACTGCCGACACCAAACGCGGTCGGCGTTTTAGGCGAGGCTCGTACTAGCGTTCTAGGCAATCTAGGCCATTTTGCCGAATGCCCAAAGTGCCGAATCGATGTGCAGTCGGCATCTTGGGCTAAATACAAATTTCGATTCGCGTTCGGCTCCGACGCTAACCTCACGAACGATGTGACGACGGTCAGCGCCGTTCGGCGTTTTGGACAGGACTTTGACCATATGACCATAGCAGTCGGTGTCTAAGGTACCTGGTACTCTGCATGCCTAGACCTTGTCCATTAACAAACAAACAAACAAACAAACAAACGTTCGGCAGAATGGCAGTCGGCGCTTTGGGCATAGTCGGCGGAATGGCAGTCGGCGTTTTGGTCGAATTATCGGTTCGGCGTTTTGGACAGTCCACATTTTACCGAATGGCCAAAGTGCCGAATAGATCTGCTGTCGACGTTTTGAACCAAATACAATTTTCGATTTGTATTCGGCTCCGACGCCAAGCCCGCGAACGACGTAACGTCAGTTGGCGTCGTTCGGCGTTTTGGACACGTTCGGCGGAATGGCATTCGGCGTTTTGGACGAATTATCGGTTCGGCGTTTTGGGCATTCGGCGTTTTGGGCAGCCTCATATAAGTTTACTTCCCACTCTATCTAAAGTTTTGGAGAAGGCCATAGAAATTCAGGTATGTGAATTTCTTATTGCCAATAGTATATTACCTAGCAAGCAATCTGGTTTTCGGCCTGGTCACAGCTGTACAACTGCCCTTTTAAATGAACTGATGACATTATTAAGGCTACTGATCAGAATAAACTCACTTTGCTTGTACTATTGGACTTATCTAAAGCTTTTGATACAATAAATCATGACATTTTATTATCTATTTTACATTTTATTGGATTTCATCAAAGTGCGATCAAACTATTCGAACATTATATTACTAATAGAACACAAAAAGTAATTTTAAACGGGAAATCATCTTCATCAACTAATATTACTTCCGGAGTACCTCAGGGATCTATTTTAGGACCATTATTATTTACTATATACACATCTACTTTCCCTGAAAAACTACAAGATTGCAATTCCCATCTGTACGCCGATGACACACAGTTATACTACTCTTTTTATCCTAGTGAGACTGTTGCTGCTTGTAATACTGTTAATCGGGATCTCCACGTTTTGCATCAAATCTCTTTAAAACATTGTTTAAGTTTAAATCCGAGTAAATCATTGGTTATGCTATTTGGCAAGAAAAATGATAGAATAAAAAATATTGATAACATCAATATACAAATCGATGGTAATAATTTGTCTTTACAAAATAATGTTAAAAATTTGGGTCTGGAGGTGGATCATACACTACGTTTCAAAGGTCATATTAGTAAATGTCTCCAGAGTGCATATTGTAATCTTCGAACTATTTTTCACAACAGAGGTATTTTAAATGTAAGAATTAAATCGATATTATGTGAATCTTTAGTGTTGTCCAAGTTAAGTTACTGTGACGTGGTCCATGTCTAGACTCGATAGATAAAAGGCGCATCCAGAAATTGCAAAATTCTTGTCTGCGCTTGATTTTTGGTATACGAAAGTTTGACAGAATATCTCACAAACTGAAAGAAGTCGGATGGCTTACCATGGAGAACAGACGATACCTACATGCAGCCTGTCTCTATTATAAAATTTTTATGAGCAAATGTCCGCCATATTTATTCAAAAAATTGACGTTTCGTACAGATGTACATAATTTAAATTCACGTCATAGAGGCCTACTTACATTAACTTCACATAAAACTCAACTGTTCCAGAGATCATTTAGTTTCTGTATCGCAAAGTGTTTCAATAATTTCTATGATATATTTGCATCTTCTACGACTATAAGTCATTTTAAAACGCAATTAAAAATACATTTATTGCAGAGGCAGAACGTTCGCGAGTAGCTGAATGATATATTATTCTTAACTAGGTTGTGTTGGATAATTATTGAGTTGTGATTACTGATTCAGGGGATTTGTTTGAGATGTATCCACCAATTTTATGTAATTATTAATTATTGTTTTTGTTTTCTCTCAGTGCAGGTTAAGTGGAAGAGCAGCGGGAGGCAACGCCCTGCCGATGCCGAAGTGCTGAACTTCGCCTGTCACATGTATTTACCTTTGTATTTCTTTTTTCATATATGAAACTGATAATAAAGACATTTATTATTATTATTATTATTATTCCTGTTATCGTTAGAGTTATCGAAACTTGCGTCGATGCTAAACTCTTTCATCTTTTCTCGATGGACTATACCTAAATAATGGTTCTTTCATCAAGAACCTTTATTGACTTCTCCAATATCGTAGCCAACGTGGTTAAGTACGTTGATCAAAACGGTCCAACCCCTAGACTTTATAAGTTCCTTACCAATTTGCCTTGTAGCGTCGAGGTCACTCTGCTCGAACCCTGTCTCGGTTATGATGTTGACCGCATTATTCGTTCAAATGGAAATAATAACCAACATAAGCAAACCTTAGAAGATCCCTCTGGAACAGTAAACAGGAGTTGTATCAAATCTGAAACAAGGAGGCCTAAATAATAGCAAGCTGCAACAATTATATCACTTCTAAGTACCTATATTGGATTCCTGCTATCGTTAGAGTTATCGAAACTTGCGTCGAAGCCAAACTCTTTCATCTTTCCTCGATGGACGATACCCCAATAATGGTTCTTTCATTAAGAACCTTCATTGACCTCTCCAACATCGTATCCACCATGGTTATGTACGTTGATCAAAACGATCCAACCCCTAGACTTTGGAAGTTACTTGCCAATTTGCCTTGTAGCGTCGAGGTCACCCTGCTCGAGCTCTTTCTCGATTATGATGTTGAACATATTATTTGTTAAAAAGGAAATAGTAACCAACACAAGCAAACTTTAGGAGATCCCTCTAGAACAGTAAAGAGGAGTTATATCAAATCTGAAACAAAAGGGCTCATATAATTGCAAGCTGCAACAATTATATCACTCCTAAGTACCTATATTGGATTCCTGATCAAATCTGAAACAAAATGGACCATATAATTGCAAGCTGCAACAATTATATCACTTCTGAGTTCCTATATTGGATTGCTGTTATCGTTAGAGTTTTCAAAACTTGCGTCGATGCTAAATTCTTTCATCTTTTCACGATAGACGATACCCCAATAATGGTTATGTCATCAAGAAACTTCATTGACTTCTATAACTTCGCAGCCACCGTAGTGAAGTACGTTGATCAGAACCGTCCAACCACTAGACTTTGGAAGTTCCTTACCAATTTGCCTTGTAGCGTCGAGGTCACTGTGCTCGAGCGCTTTTTCGATTATGATGTTGACCGCATTATTCGTTCAAATGGAAATAATAACCAACACAGGCAAACCTTAGGCGATCCCTCTTGAACAGTAAAGAGGAGTTGTATCCAATCTGAAACAAGAGGGCCATTATAATTGCAAGCTGCAGCAATTATATCACATCTAAGTTCCTATATTGGGTTCCTGCTATCGTTAGAGTTAGCGAAACTTGCGTCGATCTTAAACCCTTTCATCTTTTCTTGCTGTACGGTACCACAATAATGGTTCTGTCATCAAGAACCTTCATTGACTTCTCCATCTTCGTAGCTACCGTGGTTAAGTACGTTGATCAAAACGGTCCAACCCCTATACTTTGGAAGTTTCTTACCAATTTGCTTTGTAGCGTCGAGGTCACTCTGCTCCAGCCCTTTCTAGATTAAGATGTTAACTACATTATTGGTTCAAAAGGAAGTAATAACCAACACAAGCAAACCTTAGGAGATGCCTCTAGAACAGTAAACAGGAGTTGTATCAAATCTGAAACAAAAAGGCCCATATAATTGCAAGCTGGAACAATTACATCACTTCTAGGTACCTATATTGGATTTCTGCTATCGTTATAGTTACTTGCGTCGATGTTAAACTCTATCATCTTTTCTTGCTGTACGGTACCACAATAATGGTTCTGTCATCAAGAACCTTCATTAACTTTTCCAACTTCGTAGCTACCGTGGTTAAGTACATTGATCAAAACGGTCCAACCCCTAGACTTTGGAAGTTTCTTACCAATTTGCCTTGTAGCGTCGAGGTCACTCTGCTCGAGCCCTTTCTAGATTATGATGTTAACTACAATATTGGTTCAAAAGAAAGTAATAACCAACACAAGCAAACCTTAGGAGATCCCTGTGGAACAGTAAACAGGAGTTGTATCAAATCTGAAACAAAGGGGCTCATATAATTGAAAGATGCAGCAATTATATCACTTCTAAGTACCTATATTGGATTCCGGCTATCGTTAGAGTTAGCGAAACTTGCGTCGATCTTAAAATTTTTCATCCTTTCTCGATGGACGATACCCTATTAAAGGTTCTGTCTTCAAGAACCTTTATTGACTTCTCTAACTTCGTAGCCACCGTGGTTAAGTACGTTGATCAAAACGGTCCAACCCCTATACTTTGGAAGTTTCTTACCAATTTGCCTTGTAGCGTCGAGGTCACTCTGCTCGAGCCCTTTCTCGATAGTGATGATAACCACATTATTCGTTCAAAAGGAAATAATACCCAACACAAGAAAACCTTAGGAGATCCCTCTAGAACAGTAAACAGGAGTTGTATCAAACCTGAAACCAAAGGGCCCATATAATTGCAAGCTGCAACGATTATATCAATTCTAAGTCCTTATATTGGGTTCCTGCTATCGTTAGAGTTAGCGAAACTTGCGTCGATGTTAAACTCTATCATCTTTTCTTGCTGTACGGTACCACAATAATGGTTGTGTCATCAAGAACCTTCATTGACTTCTCCAACTTCGTAGCTACCGTGGTTAAGTACGTTGATCAGAACGGTTAAACCCCTATACTTTGGAAGTTTCTTACCAATTTGCTTTGTAGCGTCGAGGTCACTCTGCTCCAGCCCTTTCTAGATTATGATGTTAACTGCAATATTGGTTCAAAAGGAAGTAATAACCAACACAAGTAAAGCTTAGGAAATGCCTCTAGAACAGTAAACATGAGTTGTATCAAATCTGCAACAAAAAGGCCCATATAATTGCAAGCTGGAACAATTACATCACTTCTAGGTACCTATATTGGATTCCTGCTATCGTTATAGTTATCGAAACTTTCGTCGATGTTAAACTCTATCATCTTTTTTCGCTGTACGGTACCACAATAATGGTTCTGTCATCAAGAACCTTCATTGACTTCTCCAACTTCGTAGCTACCGTGGTTAAGTACGTTGATCAAAACGGTCCAACCCCTAGACTTTGGAAGTTTCTTACCAATTTGCCTTGTAGCGTCGAGGTCACTCTGCTCGAGCCCTTTCTAGATTATGATGTTAACTACAATATTGGTTCAAAAGAAAGTAATAACCAACACAAGCAAACCTTAGGAGATCCCTCTGGGACAGTAAACAGAAGTTGTATCAAATCTGAAACAAAGGGGCTCATATAATTGAAAGCTGCAACAATTATATCACTTCTAAGCACCTATATTGGATTCCTGCTATCGTTAGAGTTAGCGAAACTTGCGTCGATCTTAAATTTTTTCATCTTTTCTCGATGGACGATACCCTAATAAAGGTTCTGTCTTCAAGAACCTTTATTGACTTCTCTAACTTCGTAGCCACCTTGGTTAAGTACGTTGATCAAAACGGTCCAACCCCTATACTTTGGAAGTTTCTTACCAATTTGCCTTGTAGCGTCGAGGTCACTCTGCTTGGGCCCTTTCTCGATAATGATCATAAACACATTATTCGTTCAAAAGGAAATAATACCCAACACAAGAAAACCTTAGGAGGTCCCTCTAGAACAGTAAACAGGAGTTGTATCAAATCTGAAACAAATGGGCCCTTATAATTGCAAGCTGCAACGATTATATCACTTCTAAGTCCTTATATTGGGTTCCTGCTATCGTTAGAGTTAGCGAAACTTGCGTCGATCTTAAATTCTTTCATCTTTTCTCGGTGGACGATACCCCAATAATGGTTCTGTCATCAAGAACCTTCATTGACTTCTCCAACTTCGTAGCCACCGTAGTTAAGTACATTGATCAAAACGGTCCAACCCCTAGACTTTGGAAGTTCCTTACCAATTTGCCTTGTAGCGTCGAGGGCACTCTGCTCGAGTCTTTTTTTGATTATGATGTGGACCACATTATTCGTTCAAATGGAAATAATAACCTACACAAGCAAACCTTAGGAGATCCCTTTGGAACAGTAATCAGGAGTTGTATCAAATCTGAAACAAAGGGGCCCATATAATTGTAAGCTGCAACAATTATATCACTTCTAAATACCTATATTGGATTCCTACTATCGTTAGAGTTAGCGAAACTGGCGTCGATCTTAAACTCTTTCATCTTTTCTCGGTGGAAGATACCCCAATAATGGTTCTGTCATCAAGAAACTTTATTGACTTCTCCAACTTTGTAGCCACCGTGGTTAAGTACGTTGATCAAAACGGTCCAACCTTTAGGTTTTGGAAGTTTCTTACCAATTTGCCTTGTAGCGTCGAGGGCACTCTGCTCGAGCCCTTTCTCGATTATGATGTGGACCACATTATTCGTTCAAATGGAAATAATAACCTACACAAGCTAACCTTAGGAGATCCCTTTGGAACAGTAATCAGCAGTTGTATCAAATCTGAAACAAAGGGGCCCATATAGTTGCAAGCTGCAACAATTATATCACTTCTAAATACCTATATTGGATTCCTGTTATCGTTAGGGTTAGCGTAACTTGCGTCGATCTTAAACTCTTTCATCTTTTCTCGATGGACGATACCCCAATAATGGTTATGTCATCAAGAACCTTCATTGAATTCTACAACTTCGTTGCTACCGTGGTTCAGTACGTTGATCAAAATGGTCCAACCCCTAGACTTTGGAAGTTCCTTACCAATTTGGCTTGTAGCGTCGAAGTCACTTTGCTCGAGCCCTTTTTAGATTATGTTGACCACATTATTCGTCTAAAAGGAAATAATAACCAACACAAGCAAACTTTTTGAGATTCCTCTAGAATAGTTAACAGGAGTTGTATCAAATCTGAAAAAAGGGCCTTATAATTGCAAGCTGCAACAATTATATCACTTCTAAGCACCTATATTGGATTCCTGCTATTGTTAGAGTTATCAAAACTTGCGGCGATGTTAAAGTCTTCCATCTTTTCTCGATGGACGATACCAGAATAATGGTTCTGTCATCAAGAACCTTCATTGACTTCTCTAACTTCGTAGCCACCGTAGCTAAGTACGTTGATCAAAACGGGCCAACCCCTAGTCTTTGGAAGTTCCTTACTAATTTGCTTTGTAGCGTCGAGGTCACTCTGTTCGAGCGCTGTCTCGATTATGATGTTGACCGCATTATTAGTTCAAATGGAAATAATAACCAACACAAGCAAACCTTAGGAGATCCCTCTGGAACAGTAAACAGGAGTTGTATCAAATCTGAAACAAAGGGGCCCATATAATTGCAAGCTGCAACAATTATATCACTTCTAAGTACCTATATTGGATTCCTGTTATCGTTAGAGTTATCGAAACTTGCGCCGATGCTAAATTCTTCCATCTTTTTCGATGGACTATACCCCAATAATGGTTCTTTCATCAATAACTTTTATTGACTACTCCAACTTCGTAGCCACCGTGTTTAAGTACGTTGATCAAAACGGTCCAAACCCTACACTTTGGAAGTTCCTTACCAATTTGCCTTGTAGCGTCGAGTTCACTCTGCTCGAGCGCTTTCTCGATTATGATGTTGACCGCATTATTCGTTCAAATCCCTCTGGAACAGTAAACAGGAGTTGTATCAAATCTGAAACAAAGGGGCCCATCTAATTGAAAGCTTCAACAATCATATCACTTCTAAGTAGCTGTATTGGATTCCTGCTATCGTTAGGGTTAGCGAAACTTGCGTCGATCTTAAACTCTTTCATCTTTTCTCGATGGACGATACCCCAATAATGGTTCTTTCATAAAGAACCTTAATTGACTTCTCCAATATCGTAGCCAACGTGGTCAAGTACGTTGATCAAGACGGTCCAACCCCTAGACTTTGGAGGTTCCTTACCATTTTGCCTTGTAGCGTCGAAGCCACTCTGCTCGAGCCCTTTCTCGAATATGATGGTAACCACAATATTGGTTTAAAAGCAAGTAATAACAAACGCAAACAAACCTTAGGAGATGCCTCTAGAACAGTAAACAAGAGTTGTATCAAATATGAAACAAAAGGGTGTTAGATTATTTTCGACCTCGTTCAGCCATTTTTGCTATGAGTCAAACTATAAGGGTCATTAACGAAATTAGTTAAAAATATTCTGCCCAAATTTTCACTGGATTCGGCCCTGTACTAGTTATATTCGAATTTGTTCCGGCGGGCATTGAAATGCTTGCGCTTCGTATTTGTTTTCTTAAGTAACCAATTCTTGAACGCCTGCACAAGGCCGACGTGAAGTTTCTTTCCTGGAAGTTAGATTGTAAAATGATACCTTTTCTTAGCTTCTTGAATTGCGCCCCTCGCTCGCTGAAAGCGCTGATTAGGTTGTCGAAGGTTCTAGAGTTGTTCGTGTTAATTGTTCCTTGTTTCTTTTGCAAGGCTGGCAGGTTCTTTGTTCTGAAGGAATGAGATCATTCTGCGCGGGGGTGACCATCGTTTTTACCGCGCGTTTCTGAATTAATTGGCATCGAGCTGTAAACCACAACTAACGTGCAAGTTTTGTCGCCCCTCCGGGCCGCGTGCTGCGGTCCGGGGAACTTTCTGTGAACGCAGTGTAGTTTCGTGTCCAAGTTATGCGAACTTTGTGATCTTCACGTAATTAAATTTTGATTTGGAGTTCAGCTTAGACCCCGATAATAGTTGGTTGACTGCAACTCAAAGTTTTCGGTAGCGCGGGCTAAGGGCGATGTTTCGTTAAGCGGTTTCAAATTATTGGCGAGGCGCCTTCTATCGCTTTTTGCCCTCCAGCAAGGAGTGGAAAAGCAAGTTGCACCCTTTTGCACATTCAACAAAGGTGTCCTCATAAGCCTACAATACTTTTCATATCAGTGGAAAAAGTTTCGGCAAATCTGTTGCGAATTCTGTGAAGCCGTGTTAAAGTTGAAGTTACCCGTCGCCCGCCGCTGGCTGCCATCCTTCTTCGTGGGGTTAACCGACCCTCTGGCCCTCCGCACCGAATTGGCCCCTGTACAACCTTTTCGTTCCCATTTGGGGAGCCCGCTACACCTCTGCAACGTCTCACCGGCCTTCGCCGAGGCGGAGTTCGTAACTATCGCCAACCCCAAATAACGTGCTTACAGCTATCAGGTAGGAGCTATGTATTACTCCAATTGTGTTCTTGTGCCTAATTAAGTTGCGACTATATTTGTTATGTGTTTTCCGGGAGTTCGTAAATATTGCGTCCGTTCACTTAAAGCTTAAGCTTATGTTTTGATTTGCTTGTTGTTAACCAGGGGCTTCACCCCTGTTATCTATTTCGTTTTGTCCGCTGTGTAACCACATATTTAGACCATAAGGTAATTTTGCGTGGGATCCCCCCTTTTTATATTCATGTAGGGTGGGCTTTTTCTTTTTTATTAAACTTGAATTCACCTCCGGGTGATTACTATCAATGTAAAGATTTGTGTAAACTTTAATTCTTTAAATAATAAACCCATTAAAGTCAATTTGATTATTTGTTGAGTTCTGAACCCCTTCTGGGTCATTAATTAATCCAGTGTGGCAAAGGCCGAGTGTAATTTGCAATGTAAAGCTGAAAGTACGCCTTTTTGATAAGCAAGCCCCAAGCCCTGGGCCATTCAGTGTTCTTTTGTTATTCTTTAGTGACGGTGGCCTTGAAGGTAAGTGATTTAACGACAAGGTCACCCGGCTACTCGGAGGAGGCTTGGTGAACAACAGGCGGAGGCGTTCAGCAACGTACTTGGAGGACTTCTACATAGGCTACGTGTATTGTTCTTGGTTCTAGACACGTCAGCCACCCCTAATCAGAACCAAGTGGCGCTCAGGCATTTCTTTTTCTTTTAAGCAAGCTTTAGGGTAAGTACCCCGCCGGTTTTTCTTTGAGCTTTCGAACCACGCCTTCCCGACTGCGTTAAGTGCGAGTAACCGGAGCCACAAAATCTGCTCCAGCACATTAAGATCTGACTTCTTTTTAGTAAAGCCGGCGAACCCTGTAGTTTGTACCCGTTTTTGGACGATCAATACGACCTATGTCGATCGGATGAATTAATACCGTAACAAGGGCCCTTATAATTACAAGCTGCAACAATAATATCACATCTAATTTCCTATATTGGGCTCCTTTTATCGGTAGAGTTAGCGTAACCTGCGTCGATCTTAAACTCTTTCGTCCTTTCTCGATGGACGATACCCCAACAATGGTTCTGTCATCAAGAACCTTCATTGACTACTCTAACTTCGTAGCCACCATGGTTAAGTACGTTGATCAAAACGGTCTAACACCTAGACTTTGGAAGCTCCCAACCAATTTGGCTTGTAGCGTCGAAGTCACTCTGCTCGAGCCCTTTCTCGATTATGATGTTGACCACATTATTCGTTCAAAGGGAAATAATAACCAACACAAGCAAACCTTAGCAGATCCCTCTGGAACAGTAAACAGTAGTTGTATAAAATCTGAAACAAAGGGGCCCATATAATTGAATGCTGCAACAACTATATCACTTCTAAGTACCTATATTGGATTCCTGCTGCCGTTAGAGTTAGCGAAACTTGCGTCGATGCTAAACTCTTTCACCTTTTCTCGATGGACGATACCCCAATAATAGTTCTGTCATCAAGAACCTTCATTAACTTCGCCAACTTCGCAGCCACCGTGGTTAAGTACGTTGACCAAAATGTCCAACCCCTAGACTCTAGAAGTTCCTTACCAATTTGCTATGTAGCGTCGAGGTCACCCTGCTCGGGTCCTTTCTCGATTATGATGTTGACCACATCATTTGTACAAAAGGAAATAATAGGCAACACAAGCAAACTTTGGGAGATCCCTCTAGAACAGTAAACAGGAGGAGTATCAAATCTGAAACAACAAGGGCCCATATAATTGCAAGCTGCAACAATTATATCACTTCTAAGTACCTAGATTGGATTCCTGCTATCGTTAGGATTAGAGAAACATCTTTTCTCGATGGACGATAAACCAATAATGGTTATGTTATCAAGAACCTTCATTGACTTCCCCAACTTCGTAGCCACCGTGGTTAAGTAAGTTGATCAAAACGGTCCAACCCCTAGACTTTGGAAGTTCCTTACCAATTTGTCTTGTAGCGTCGAGGTCACTCTGCTCGAGCCCTTTCTCTATTATGATGTTGACCGCATTCTACGTTCAAATAGAAATAATAACCAACACAAGCAAACTTTAGGAGATCCCTCTAGAACAGCAAACAGGAGGAGTATCAAATCTGAAAAAAGGGCCTATATAATTGCAAGTTGCAACAATTATATCACTTCTAAGTACCCATAATAAATTCCTGTTATCGTTAAAGTTATCGAAACTTGCGTCGATGCTAAACTCTTTCATCTTTTCTCGATGGACGATCCCCAATAATGGTTCTTTCATCAAGAACCTTTATTGACTTCTCCAATATCGTATCCAACGTGGTTAAGTTCGTTGATCAAAACGGTCCAACCCCTAGACTTTATAAGCTCCTTCCAATTTGCCTTGTAGCGTCGAGGTCACTCTGCTCGAGCCTTCTCTCGGTTATGATGTTAACCGCATTATTTGTACAAATGGAAATAATAACCGACATCAGCAAACCTTAGGAGATCCGTCTGGAAAAGTAAACAGGAGTTGTATCAAATCTGAAACAAACGGGCCCGTATAATTAAAAGCTGTAACAATTATATCACTTCTAAGTACATATATTGGATTCCTGCTATTGTTAGAGTTAGCGAAACTTGCGTCGATCTTTAACTCTTTCATCTTTTCTCAATGGATGATACCCCAATAATGGTTCTGTCATCAAGAACCTTTATTGACTACTCCAACTTGGTAGCCACCGTGGTTAAGTACGTTTATCAAAACGGTCCAATCCCTAGACTTTGGAAGTTCCTTACCAATTTGCCTTGTAGCGCCGAGGTCACTCTGTTCGAGCGCTTCCTCGATTATGATGTTGACCGCATTATTCGATCAAATGGAAATAATAACCAACACAAGCAAACCTTAGGAGATCCCTCTGTAACAGTAAACAGGAGTTGTATCAAATCTGAAACAAAGGGGCCCATATAATTGCAAGCTGCAACAATTATATCACTTCTAAGTACCTATATTGGATTCCTGCTATCGTTGGAGTTAGCTAAACTTGCGTCGATCTTAAACTCTTTCACATTTTTTCGATGGGCGATACCTCAATAATAGGTCTGTCATCAAGAACTTTCATTGACCTCTCCAACTTTGTAGCCACCGTGGATAAGTACGTTGATCAAAACGGTCCAACCCCAAGACTTTGGAGGTTCCTTGCCAATTTGCCTTGTAGCGTCGAGATCAGTCTGCTCGAGCCCTTTCTCGATTATGATGTTGACCACATTATTCGTTCAAAAGGAAATAATAACCAACACAAGCAAACTTTTGGAGGTCTCTCTAGAACAGTAAACAGCAAGAGTATCAAATCTGAAACAAAAGGGCCCATATCATTGCAAGCTGCAACAATTATATAACTTCTAAGTACCTATATTGGCTTCCAGTTATCGTTAGAGTTAGCGAAACTTGCGTCGATGCTAAACTCTTTCATCTTTTCTCGATGGACGATACTCCAATAATAGTTCTGTCAGCAAAAAACTTTCATTGACTTTTCCAACTTTGTAGCCCCGTGGTTAAGTACGTTGATCAAAACAGTCCAACCCCTAGACTTTGGAGGTTCCTTACCAATTTGCCTTGCATCGTCGAGGTCACTCTGCTCGAGCCCTTTCTCGATTACGATGTTGACCACATTATTCGTTCAAAAGGAAATAATCACCAACACAAGCAAACTTTAGGAGCTCCCTCTAGAACAGTAAACAGAAGAAGTTTCAAATCTGAAACAAAAGGGCCGTTGTAATTGCAAGCTGCAACAATTATATCACTTCAAGGTATCTATATTAGATTCCTGCTATCGTTAGAGTTAGCGAAACTTACGTTGATCCTAAACTCTTTCAATTTTTCTCGATGGACGAGACCTGGTTCTGTCATCAAGAACCTTCATTGACTTCTCCAACTTCGTAGCCACCGTGGTTAAGTACGTTGATCAAAACGGACCAACCCCTAGACTTTGGGAGGTCCTTACCAAGTTGCCTTGTAGCGTCGAGGTCACTCTGCTCGAGCCCTTTCTCGATTATGATGTTGACCACATTATTCGTTCAAAGGGAAATAATAACCCACACAAGCAAACCTTAGTTGATCCCTCTAGAACAGTAAACTGGAGGAGTATCAAATCTGTAACAAACGGGACCAGATAATTGCAAGCTGCAACAATTATATCTCTTCTGAGTATCTATATTGGATTCCTGTTATCGTTAACAGTTATCGAAACTTGCGTCGATGCTAAGCTCTTTCATCTTTTCTCGATGGACGATACCCCAATAATGGTTCTGTCATCAGAATCCTTCATTGACTTCTCCAACTTCGTAGCCACCGTGGTTAAGTTCGTTGATCAAAACGGTCCAACCCCTAGACTTTGGAAGTTCCATACCAATTTGCCTTGTAGCGTCGAGGTCACTTTGTTCGAGCCCTTTCTCGATTATGATGTTGACCAAATTATTCGTTCGAACGGAAAGTATAACCAACACAAGCAAACCTTAGGAGACCCGTCTAGAACAGTAAACACGAGGAGTGTCAAGTCTGAAACAAAAGGGCCCATATAATTGCAAGCTGCAACAATTATATCACTTCTAAGTACCTAACGGGTGTTCATAAACAGTCGTCATCCCAGTTGCTTTGAAAAACAAAATGTTATGTCTTTGATTAATTCGTGCAACACAATGAAACGTCATTGAGTACTGTCATAGCGCATTTTTTCTCAATTTTAATAGACATACGTTTCTGAAGTCAAAACCTACTGGGATGACGACTGTTTATGAACACCCGTTATATTGGAGTCCTGCTATCGTTGGAGTTAGCGAAACTTGCGTCGATCTTAAACTCTTTCACATTTTTTTTATGGGCGGTACCCCAATAATAGGTCTGTCATCAAGAACTTTCATTGACTTCTCCAACTTCGTAGCCACCGTGGTTAAGTACGTTGATCAAAGCGGTCTAACCCCTAGACTTTGGATGTGCCTTACCAATTTGCCTTCTAGCTTCGAGATCACTCTGCTCGAGAATTTTCTCGATTATGATGTTAACCACATTATTCGTTCAAAAGGAAATAAAGCTTTAGGAGAACCCTTTAGAACAGAAAACAAAAAGAGTATCAAATCTGAAACAATAGCGGCCCATATAAATCCAAGCTGCAACAATTACATCACTTCTAATTACCTATATTGGATTCCTGTTATCGTTAAGAGTTATCGAAACTTGCGTCGATTTTAAACTCTTTCATCTTTTCTCGATTGAAGATACCCCAATAATTGTTCTGTCATCAAGAACCTTCATTGACCTTTCCAACTTAGTAGCTACCGTGGTTAAGTACGTTGATCAAAGCGGTCCAACCCTTAGACTTTGGAAGTTCCTTACCAATTTGCCTTGTAGCGTCGAGGTCATTCTGCTGTAGCCTTTTCTCGATTATGATGTTGACCACATTATTCGTTCAAAAGGAAATAATAACCAAAACAAGCAAACTTTTGGAGATCCCTTTAGAACAGTAAACAGCAGGAGTATCAAATCTGAAACAAAAAAGCCCATATAATTGCAAGATGCAACAAATATATAACTTCTAAGTACCTATATTAGATTCCAGTAATCGCTAGAGTTATCGAAACTTGCGTCGATCTTATATTCTTTCATATTTTCTCGATGGACGATACACTAATAATGGTTCTGTCATCAAGAACCTTCATTGACTTCTCGAACTTCATAGCCACCGTGGTTAAGTACGTTGATCAAAACGGTCCAACCCCTAGACCTTGGAAGTTTCTTACCAATTTGCCTTGTAGCGTCGATGTCACTCTGCTCGAGCTCTTTCTCGATTATGATGTTGACCACATAATTCGTTCAAAAGGAAATAACAACCAACACAAACAAACCTTAGGAGATCCCTCTAGAACAGTAAACAGGAGCTGTATCAAATCTGAAACAAAAGGGCCCATATAATTGCAAGCTGCAACAATTACATCACTTCTAAGTACCTATATTGGATTTCTGTTATCGTTAGAGGTATCGAAACTTTCGTCGATGCTAAACTCTTTCATCTTTTCTCGATGGACGATACCCCAATAATGGTTCTGTCATCAAGAACCTTCATTAACTTCTCCAACTTCGCAGCCACCGTGGTTAAGTACGTTGATCAAAACTGTCCAACCCATGGACTTTGGAAGTTCCTTACCAATTTGCTATGTAGCGTCGAGGTCACTCTGCTCGAGTCCTTTCTCGATTATGATGTTGACCACATCATTTGTACAAAAGGAAATAATAGACAACACAAGGAAACTTTGGGAGATCCCTCTAGAACAGTAAACAGGAGGAGTATCAAATCTGAAATAAAAGGGCCATATAATTGCAAGCTGCAACAATTATATCACTTCTAAGTACCTATATTGGATTTCTGTTATCGTTAGAGGTATCGAAACTTTCGTCGATGCTAAACTCTTTCATCTTTTCTCGATGGACGATACCCCAATAATGGTTCTGTCATCAAGAACCTTCATTAACTTCTCCAACTTCGCAGCCACCGTGGTTAAGTACGTTGATCAAAACTGTCCAACCCATGGACTTTGGAAGTTCCTTACCAATTTGCTATGTAGCGTCGAGGTCACTCTGTTCGAGTCCTTTCTCGATTATGATGTTGACCACATCATTCGTACAAAAGGAAATAATAGACAACACAAGGAAACTTTGGGAGATCCCTCTAGAACAGTAAACAGGAGGAGTATCAAATCTGAAACAACAAGGGCCCATATAATTGCAAGCTGCAACAATTATATCACTTCTAAGTACCTAGATTGGATGCCTATTATCGTTAGAGTTATCGAAACCTGCGTCGATGTTAAACTATTTCATCTTTTCTCGATGGACGATACCCCAATAATGATTCTGTCATCAAGATCCTTCACTGACGTCTCCAACCTCGTAGTCACCGTGGTTAAGTACGTTGACCAAAACGATCCAACCCATGGACTTTGGAAGTTCCTTATCAATTTATTTTGCGTAGCCGTCACTCTGCACGATCCCTTTCCCGATTATGATGTTCACCTCACTATTCGCTTAAAAGGGATTAATAGCAACACAAGAAAACCTTATGAGGTCCCTCTAGAACAGAAAACAAGATGAGTATTAAATCAGAAACCACAAATCTTATATAATTCCAAGCTGCATTAATTATATCACTTCTAAGTACCTACCTATATTGGATTCCTGTTATCGTTACAGTAATCGAAACTTGCGCCGACGTTAAACTCTTTCATATTTTCTCGATGGACGATACCTCTATAATCGTTCTATTAACAAAACCCTTCATTGACTTCTGCAGCCTCGTAGCCACTGTGGTTAAGTACGTTGCTCAAAACGGTCGAAACCTTAGACTGTGGAAGTTCCCTACCAATTTGCCTTGTAGCGTCGAGGTCACTTTGGTCGAGCTCTTTCTCGATTATGATGTTGACCTCATTATTCATTCAAAAGGAAATAATAGCCAACACAAGAAAACTTTAGGAGATCCCTCTAGAACAGTAAACAGGAGAAGGATCAAATCTGAAACAACAAGGGCCCATATAATTGCTAGCTGCAACAATTATATTTCTTCTAAGTATCTATTTGGATTCCTGTTATCATTACAGTTATCGAAACTTGCGTCGATATTAAACTGTTTCATCTTTTCCTGATGGACGATACCTCTATAATGGTTCTATTATGAAGAATCTTCATTGATTTCTTCAGCCTCGTAGCCACCGTGGTTAAGTACGTTCATCAAAACGTTCCAAACCTTGAATTTGGAAGTTCCTTACCAATTTTCCTTGTAGCGTCGAGGTCGGTCTGCTCGAGCCCTTTCTCGCTTATGATGTTGACCACATTATTCGTTCATAAGGAAATAATATCCAACACAAGCAAACTTCAGGAGATCCCTCTAGAACAGTAAACAGGAGGAGTATCAAATATGAAACAACAAGTCCCCATATAATTGCAAGCTGAAACAATTATATTTCTTCTAGGTACCTTTTTGGATACCTGTTATCATTAAAGTTATCCAAACTTGCGTCGATGTTAAACTGTTTCATCTTTTACCGATGGACGATACCTCTACAATGGTTCTATCATCAAGACCCTTTATTGACTCATGCAGCCTAGTAGACACCGTGGTTAAGTACGTTGATCAAAAAGATTCCGCCCTTTGGAATTTCCTTACCAATTTATCTTGTAGCGTCGTGTTCACTCTGCTCGAGCCCTTTCTCGATTATAATGTTGACCACATTATTCGTTCAAAAGGAAATAATAGCCAACACAAGCAAACTTTAGGAGATACTTCTAGAACAGTAAACAGGAGGAGTATCAAATCTGAAACAACAGGGGCCCATATAATTCCAAGCTGCATCAATAATATCACTTCTAAGTACCTATTTGGATTCCTGTTATCATTACAGTTATCGAAACCTGCGTCGATGTTAAACTGTTTCATCTTTTCCTGAGGGACGATACCTCTATAATGGTTCTGTCATCAAGACGCTTCGTTGACTTCTCCAACCTCGTAGCCACCGTACGTTGATCAAAACGATCCAACCCCTAGACTTTGGAATTTCTTTACCAATTTATCTTGTGTAGCCGTCGCGGTCACTCTGCACGAGCCCTATCGCAATTATGATGTTCACCACATTATTCGCTCAAAAGAGAATAATAGGCAACACAAGAAAGCTTTATGAGCTCCTTTTAGAACAAAAAACAATAGGAGTATAAAATCAGAAACCACAAAACTCATATAATTCCAAGCTGCAACAATTATATCACTTCTAAGTACCTATATTGGATTCCTGTTATCTTTACAGTTATCGAAACTTGCGTCGATGTTAAGCTCTTTCATATTTTCTCGATGGACGATACCTCAATAATGTTTCTGTCATCAAGAACCTTATTTTACTTCTCTAATCTCGTAGCCACCGTGGTTAAGTACGTTGGTCAAAACGATCCATCCCCTAGACTTTGGAGGTTCCTTACCAATTTATCTTGTAGTAATCGAATCCATTCTGTTGGAGGCCTTTTCAGATTATGATGTTCGCCACAAAAGTAAATAATAGTCAACACTAGAAAACACTACGAGATCCCTCTAGAACAGGAAACAGATCCAGTATCAAATCTGAAACAACAAGGGCCCATACAATTCCAAGCTACAACAATTATATCTTTTCTAAATATTTTTCTTTGAAAATTGTTATCGTTACGGTCGTTTTTAAATGCTGTCGTTTTATTTCGATACACGATACCTCGATTTCGATTCGCTCAAAATAAAATAATAGGTGAATAATCGAAACCATATTATATTCTTCTTGAACAGAGAACAAGATGATTGTTACACCTGAAATAACAAAGACTCATCTAATTTCAAATTGCAACAATTATATCTTTGTTAAGAACCTACTTTTGAGATTTGTGTTTGTTATAGTTCTCTGAAATTGCGACGATGTTAAACGCTTTCATCTTATCTCAATCAACGATACCTCTTTACTTGTTCTGTTATCAAGAACCTTCCTTGACGTCTCCAGCCTCGTAGTAAACGTAGTTGAGATCGTTGGTCACAATGAACCAACCTTTACATTTTGGAAGTAGCTTACCATTTCATCTTCTAGGTGACACATCGAAACCTTATTAGATTCCACCAAAACACAGAATAAGATGACTATAATATCTGAAAGAATAAAGGCACATATAATATCAAGTTGCTACAATTATATCTTTCCTAGCGATATACTTTTGAGACTTGTTACCATTACAGTCCTTGGAAGTTGCGTCGGTGTTAAACGCTTTCATTTTATCTCGATGGACGATACCTCTCCATTTGTTCTGCCATCAAGAACATTCTTTGACGTCAGCAACCTAGTAGCAATTGTGGTTGAGTACGTTGGTCACAATGAGCAAACCCTTAGATTTTAGAAGTTATTTTCCAATTTTATATTGCAGTCGTCGAGGTGAATTTGCTCGATTCATTGTCCGATTTTGACTGTGCCAAATTATTTGCTCTACCGAAGATACAAAAAAACCATATGTGATCACTCTAGAACAGAGAACAAGACGACTATAAAATCTGAAAGAACAAAGCCCATATTATTACAAGTTGCTACAAATAAATCTTTCGTTACAGTTCTCGGAAATTGCGTCGATGTTAAACGCTTTCATCTTATCTCCATGGACAATACTTCTACAATAGTTCTGTCATCAAGTACCTTCCTTGACGTCTCCAACCTCGTAGCAATCGTATTTAAGTGCGTTGGTCACGATGAACCAAGCCCTACATTTTGAAAGTAACTTACCATTTAACTTGTGGTTGGCGAAGTCTCTTTGATCGATGCATTGCCCGATTTTGATTTTGACCATATTATTTGCTCAAAAGGAAATAGCAGGTAATACAACCAAACCATATGAGACCTGTCTAGAGCAGGAAAACCTTGGGCATCTGAAAGAACAAAAGCTCATATAGTTGCTGCTGCACACAATTGTTATACCTTATTTATACCTCATCTCGAGAAACTATAGGTAGCTTTATAACTTCTCTGGAATCGAGAAGTTTTCTTTCCTTAAAACTTATTGATGATAGCTATATATATATATGAGAATCGCTTTTTGGGTCCGTTGTACATTTTTGCATCGTATTTCTTTTCTATGGAAAATTTACTGCTACATACATTCCAGTGTCCGCAGAAGTTATCAGCAACAAACCAAATTTACAAGCCACCACCATAAGAGTAATTATGCAGCGCTTTTGTCGGATGCCAAATGAAGACTGCGCACTAGCCGTCATCCAGTCCACTACGTAACCTCGGCGTCGTAATATTCGTTACGACACGTTACGTTACGATGTGATAACATTCTGCCAAGTTATCAAGTACCACACCCATGCGGTGATGTAGATGTTCTTCACTACAAAGGACAAAAATAAAAACGATCATGCGATTGTGTTTTACCACGTTATTATCATCTGAACGTGAGATAATACGTAATACTACCAAACCTACCGAAAACGAACCTTGCAAGCTGAAGCCCCACATAGTGCACTTGTAATTATACCTCCTGAAATACGTAAACCTGAGCAGTAACGTGTATTAGTTTTCCGATTTAGGACTTATCATTAAAGCTCTTAGAACAATCTTTAAAATCTTAATTTACATCGATGTTGAAAGCTTTCACCCTTTCTAGAGGAACTATACCTCTATAACTTTCCTTAACATCTTCAAACAAATGACAATTTTTGGTTCAGTATCTGGGCTACAACGGGTCATACACTAAATTTGGAGAGTAAGATTCAATTATGTTTTTTCTACTTCTCTTAAAATTTAGCACTTCACTACGTGCACAATGTATTAGCAAAACACCGAGCATCTGAAAACGGATTTACTGATAAAGCGAAGTACTGTATATGAAACGTTAGATGGATTTGTTCAAAGTTAGCTATTTGTATAAAAGTTTGCTTTTATTGCAAGGGCACATATTGCCACAAGAAAAACTGCAAGAAATGAATCGTTTTTGAATTTCAACGCAGGAATGCTTTGTAGGCGTTTTAATGGTCATACATTTGTCTTCTATAATTTTAAGCAAAACCGTTCAAATTCCAATAACGTAATGTCTGATGGATATAATACAAACTAGACTTGCAAATCTACTATATTTCGTTTGATGCAGTGTCGCTAGCAAATTTATATTACTACCTATTGCAAAGGAGAGCAAGTACGCTCATCAACTTGATCAGTTGTGTTGCGTAGTATTGTTAAAGTTTTTATCGGTTTTTTTATTTTCTTTTGCAACAGCCTGGGGTTTGCTATTGTTACAAGAAAACATATTTAAAAATACCTGAATCTAAACTGTAGGTACGCTAATTTTAACAAATCTGAAGGTCTTTACTCAAAACGACCCAGGCCGGTGGAGCTTGTGACACTAAAAATTTTGAAAAATCAAAGGAAACTAGGAGTAAAAATAGCTTAACGTTCCTAATAATACTAAAATAATAAAGGGGAAGACTTGGTAATGGGAATTATGTCAATTATGTCAAATAACTATTTCAGCGTTTTTCAACCATCATATTCTTACCTACACAAAATTACTGCAAGTTTAAGGTTTTAATATTTTAAGCTTGAACTTCATTGAAATTTGATATCAACTTCCACTGCCATATTTTACTTTAGAATAGAATAGTATAGTGGTGACGCAAATATCAAAAAGATAGATTTTTGAGGTCTGAAGGCTTTTCGATTAGAATGTGTTAATACAAAATAGTGGTGATGATTCATTTCCCAGGAATACTAGCATGTTTTTAGCGTGTATTAAAAATGCTTGAAAAATTACAAACTGCTGTGATATTTCTATACTTCTTCTTCTTCTTTCTAAACTTATTAATCTATCCACTGTTGGATAAAAGTCTCTCCCGAGTTCTTTCATTTTTCTTTATCCTCCGCTTCACTTCTATGTATACAATATGCCTAAAATAAAAATTTACATCAGGCCGTAAATGTTAGTTAATTCAAAGTAACCTTCTCAAATGTTACTTCTTTTTAGTTCGACAGGTACATTATTTATTATTGCAATACTTCGTAAATGAAACACTTTCTAGACATCTTACACTTTCCCATCAACGTCAACACCTCTGTAACAAAAGATAGAATAGATTTTCCCAAAATCAGTTTATTTATAAAATCATAAATGTGCTGCCATTGCACAAAGGAATATCACCAATAGAAAATTTTCTTGAATATCAAGAGACAGACAGAGACCGATTAGCAATTCTAGGTTGTCAACATCAAGATTTGTATGGAACAAAAGATAAAATATATTTCTCCAAAGTCAAGACAAAAAGCCAACAGAAGAATGTAATGGTTTTTAAAGAAAAATTTCTTTAAAAGATTTTTGCTTGAATAATTTCTTCATTGACAACCTCAAGAACCTTCAGTTGTAATATTTAATTCTAAATTTTATCAATAATCAGCAAAGTCCCTTGTAGACTAGCAATGTATCACCAAAGTCTATTAGGGTAGGCATTTTTAAATGAATTTTAATAACCAAAAGTCTATTTTGATTGTTCTGTTGTGTATGTTTGTTGAATCAAGTATAGAAATGAGTGTTTCTCTAATTTGTCTCAATTTAACTTTATAAATAATTCTCACGGAAAAACTTTGGACTTAGCTTTAAGTAATATAACCAGTGTTACTGTATCTGCTTTCGATGATCCCTTGGTATTAGAAGACTCTTATCATAAAGCATTAAAATTAGAAATAAACATAGAATTGCTCAAACCTCTTAAAGTAAGTAAAACACAGTATTTCTGTTTTAAACTTGCTGATTACAATATTATTAATACTCTAAGTCAGGGGTCGGCAACCTGCGGCCCGCGGGCCGCATGCGGCCCTTTGCAACTTTTTGGGCGGCCCGCCAAAGCACCAATATAACTTTAGAAAAAATCAACAAACTTAGAGCGTAAGCGTGCTGAAATGTGGCCGGTGACAAAAATGCGCGACAAACAGAAGCATAGCGGGAAACCTATTTTACTGCGCAAGTTTAATCCCCACTCCCCAGCGAATACGACGTCTCGCTTAGCAAGTGTAGCATTCTTTCTAGTGATGGGCATAATCGGATGATTTCAATAATCGGAATGTTCCATTTCGGAATGTTTATAAAATCGGAATATCATCCGATTATTTTACATTCCGTAAATGCAAGCAAGGGAAAACGAGCGAAATAACAACAAGCGGAAGGAAGATGAAGTGCGTGCAAATTTACGATGAGAGCACTCGCCGTCGCGCCTTAAGCCCTTATCTGCGTTGGCATCTATTGTTTGGGTTTGTAGGACGGTCAGTAATAGCTATTTACGTTATTAGACCGGTAGCAACATTTTTATGGCCGTGCCAATACTTTACAGGTCGAACCGTAGGGCGAGACCTGTATGGTTGGCAAGGCCATAAGAATTCTACCGGTCGTGTATCGTGTAAGATTTTTTAGGATACTGCATTGGTAACTAGCGTTTACATTGTTACAAACGAGTCCGGTAGATAAAATTTACCGGCCTAGACCAGTAGTAGTTCTATTACTACTGGTCTAGGCCGGTAAATTTTATCTACCGGACTCGTTTGTAACTATGTAGACGCTAGTTAGCAATGCAGTATCCTAAAAAACAATTTATGAGTTTGAGTCGCGCAGTGGGATATGAGGAAATAAAATATTTTTTCAAATTATTACAGTAGTTACGTTAATAGACTTTCGGAAAATGGTAGTGATATTTTAAAGTTTAATAGCACATAAAGTACATAATAGATAGTATAAAACAATACTTGAATTTGAAGTCTGTAGGTGTACTATCTAATAATTAATCTACGAAATACCACTGCCATTAGTGCCATTCACGTATCATACACGTGCGCACACGGCGCGACCCGTCGACATTCGCCAACCAGCATATAGCAGTCAAGTGAGTCAATACAACATTCCGTATTCCGTTCAGTTCAAATTGGCATTTCGTTTTCTCATTTTGTGTACCGAATAGTAAAATAATCGAATTTCGAAAGTTCCGAATTTTGTGCACCGAACAGTAAAATAATCGAATTCCGAAAAGTTCCGAAATAATAGGAACCTTCCGATTTTTTGAAAAATCGAAAACTTTCCGATTATTCATTCCGGATAGGCCCATCACTAATTCTTTCATTTCGCCAGTTTGCTACTGTATGTTCACATGTGCGTTCATGTTGACAGCCGTATGACGTTTCACTACAATATTTTATATTTTTTATATTTATATATTTTATATTTACATGTTTATACATATTTAATTGGAATTGTATTTTCTTTTTTTTTCCCTTTTAAGAATTGTAAAATTTTTGTTCTCTAACATTATTGTTATTATAGCATGTCAATAAAAAATAAATTTTTTCTATATTTATTTTTAATAATATTTATACTCGTATATGATATAAAAGCACTATTTAAGTTACATTTGAATGTGCGGCCCGCATAAAAAAATTTATTTTGAAAATGGCCCGCCGTCCGAAAAAGGTTGCCGACCCCTGCTCTAAGTAGTGCGGTAAATTGGAGCGATTGTTTTTTACACTTAGATTCTGATAACGCTGTAAACTTTTTATATGAAACTTTAAATGATATTATTGTTAATAACGTTTCCAAGAAGCGTGTTAAATCTACGTTATTCCCCACTTGGTACTCTCGTTCTAAAATATCCTTAATTTAAAAAAAAGCATAAATATCATTCTAAATGGAAGCTTTATAATCACATTGTCGATTATAATACATTTTCGTCTCTTAGATTGGCTGCGAAAAAAAGCATAAAAAAGGATTTTGCATCATATAAAGATGCTAGTGAATCTGCCATTCGTTTGAATTCAAAGTCTTTTTGGAAATTTTCGTCATCACTGCGCTCTCAAGACGCTTACCCCAAATGCTTTCGTTGTTTACGACAGGAGATTTGTGAATTGTTGAGTGATTACTTTTCATCTGTATATGAACTGTCAAATCAATCTTTCATTGATAACACTATAATCGTTCCAGAACTTCAAAAGCTAATCAATCCTACTAACCTCAGTGGTATTACAATCCCAAAGGATGTTATTTTACATAAATTAACTTCGTTAGATTCAAATAAAAATGCAGGTCCAGATGGAATCCCACCTCTTTTCGCCAAAATGTGTGCAACTTCACTATCGGAACCACTATTTATAATTTTCAATAAATCGATAATTGAGAGTGTTTTCCCTGCCTTATGGAAAAAAGCATACATTACGAGTATTTTTAAATCTGGTGCACGAGATCTTGTTACAAATTACCGTCCTATCTCAAAACTTAGCGTATTCTCAAAATTATTTGAGAGTATTGTTAAAGACCATATGTTTGAAACGTTCAAATATGTAATAATTTCTGAACAGCATGGGTTCTTCTCAGGGCGCTCGGTTTTCACAAACCTCACCTGTTTCTCAAATTATCTGCACTCAAATGTTGATAATAATGTGTAAGTGGATGTTGTGTATACTGACTACACTAAAGCGTTCGACAAAATTGATCATGCAATTCTTATCAAGAAACTATGCAATCTTGGCATCCATGGAAACTTTCTGAGATGGCTCTGTTCGTATCTTAGAAATAGATCCCAGGCAACTGTTAGTAATGGTTATTCATCAAAATTTTTGGGTGTGACTTCTGTTGTCCCACAGGGTAGTCATTTGGGGCCGCTTTTATTTATCCTTTTTATAAATGACATCAAGCATTCTATAAAACATAGCCAATATTTGTTGTACGCAGACGATTTGAAAATTTATAAGCTTATAAAGTCTAGTTTTGATGCCGATAAGTTGTAAGAAGACTTGGATTCTATATCCGAATTTTGTAATTCTAATAAATTACAGCTTAACCTAAAGAAATGCTTTAAACTATATTTTCATAAGAAAGTTAGTCCTTTTTTATTTAATTATAAATTATGCAACACAGGTCTTGATTCGGTTTCTGAAATTAAAGATCTAGGAGTAATTTTTGATTCTAAACTCAATTTCCAGGCTCATCTTTTACATATTACTTCAAAAGCTCTAAAAATGCTAGGTTCTATCTGTAGAATTGGTAAATTTTTTAAGACCATTTTGTCGTACAAGATGTTATACTACAGTCTTGTTAGGAGTTCTCTTGAATTTTGTAGCCCTGTTTGGAATCCCTTCTATAATATTTATATAGATCAGATAGAACGTGTGCAAAAGAAATTGACTAATCACCTAACCTATAAATTGAATCGACAACTGCATTTATTAAATTACGAATCCAAGCTAAAAATGTTTGGCATCTCTTCTCTGTCGGACAGTGATCAGTGACTTACTTCTCCTCTTTAAAATTGTTAATAGCTTAATAAATTGTGAATATTTAGTAAGTAATTTAGGTTTCAACGTTTCGGACTATAGGCTTAGAAAACCATTACTGTTGTGTGAGCAGGTGTATGTTACCAACCTTGGTTGTAACGCTCCTTTGCGAAGGTTGGCTAAAACCTATAATTCTGTGTTTTATAAGATTGAATTGTTTAATGTTAACTTATCCACTTTCGTTAATTCAATACGTAGTAATTTACGCAGCTGAGTTTTTTTTATATTAGTACTTATATTAGTTTAAATCCTTTTCTTCTTTGATTTTTGTTAGTTCTCAGCTACATTTAATTTTATATTTTTCTGTTATGTATTAGTGGTGACCCGTTTTTGGAACTGCGGTCTTCCGTAGGTTCTGTGAGTCGCCCTCTATCATGTAAATAAATAAATAATAAATAAATTATAATGCTTCTTAGAGTACGCAATAACACTGATTAAGACACGGAAATGAACCAAAAGGGTGCCCGACAACTCAGGGGAATGAGAGATTCTATATTATCGTTTACTCGCCTAATGTCAATGTAAGGTGGCATCAAAAGGACAGAGAATAATCCAGAAAATTATTGAAAGCCAACTGTTGGTATAAAGCAAAGATGAATAGTAGACAGCTTTTTAATAGGTTGACCGTTTTTCCTGGTTTCGGGAAAACTAGTTTTACTGTGTGAGAGCTTCCTTCAATGTCTCAAAATGAGTCATGCTTTGTTTGAAAAGATCGCCGTCTGTTTTCAGCTTTAGACACACGTTAATTACAGAACAATTAAAATGTACAAATATCTCTAAATTTTAAATTTGGCGGCTTTAACCATAGGCCAAATTGCAAGGCTTTTTGGAACAAAGGCAGTACAGATGCACTTATGCGCATACAATTTAATCTTTCTGGTAACATTAGGCTGTTACAAGAACAAAATGGACCTCCAGTTCAGACTTCAGGAAACGAAAATTGCATGGATTCCTCGATTTAGGACAAATGCTGAAGAGCAATTCTAGGATGCAACTAAAAATTATAGTATCACTTGAGATGCTGCTCATTTCCTCCAGTTTAACCGAGCCTTTATTTCATACCGGTTATAACATTCCCATTCAATTGGCTCTTATCACAAGCATAGTAAACTGTATACCTGCTGTAATAAAAACTGCAACGCTTTTTTAATTTATTCCGGCAGTGCATAACGATCGCTCCAAATCATTCCAACTAAATGATCGCGAGTTATCTTGCAGGTAGTAATTTTAATCCTTTGTTCAGCGGTAATCCCGCCGACAGAGCTGCACTTGAAATACAGCCATTACGAGGTTTTTCTTTCCATGGCCGCTGAATAAATCAATTATGAAATGATGAGTAAGCTGTTCGCATAACACCACAGTCATTCTCCCTTATCAGAAACCGCTAAACAAATGCTATTCATTCAGGAGCGCGTATCAGCACACAAGCATGAGCTTTTTCCAGATAGCACTGGTATTTGCAATGGGGAGTCGCCCTTTATTACAATTACATCGCTCAAATTTGCAGTTTTCTATTAAAACTAAGCGTAGGCGAAGGCCTGCAAGGTTAATTCGGGGGCCCCTGAACTGGAAGTTTTTTATTTCTCGCTCCAAGTGTCTTACAGTGACATATCTGCGGGTTGATTTTGATATTCATGCATCAGCGTACATCTTTATCTCAACAGATTTTCGCTCGGTTTATGGAGGTACGTACGCCTTTTGATGGGCTAATTACACAAGCGGGTTTTTTTATGAATATAAATCAGCCCAGGTTTATGGGCCACTCGGAACTGGGGCTCGTCGCGTGCCCGACAACAAATTTCAAACTGTAGTTCATCAGAGCTGACTAACTACATATTAGAATAAAGGCAATTGTCGCCTATTTTCAATAATAAATTTGGGACCATTTCAAAGCAACACTTACTTTCTGCTTGGTTCCGTAACATACAGCATAGGCACTTCCATACGTACGTATAACATAATCATGGTGTTACAAGAATTTTAAAATGTGTTCATATTCACTCTAGGGATAGGGTTAATATAGGGCAAACACTAGGAGCGTAAACCAAATGCATTTTTAAAAATTATATTTTATTCCCTGGAAAATTATCTGAGAAATTACCTATCGTAAGTTCTACATGACATGTGTGGAACGTTCGAATCAGGTAAGCCTTACATCGTTGATATAATGCTGGTTTAATTAATATAACGTAAATAAATAGCGCTTCGGCTAGCTCAGAGTGGGGTGGATCAGAATACAGCTGCAACTACCTTAAATGCGATTAGCAATTAAGCCTTCTATCTACCATGCTCCTTAGTTGAATTTTATTTAATTATGACCAACTTTGACTAAAGACATAGTAAGCGGTACTTTACAGTGGAATTTAAAAAATATATAGAATCTACAACTCACGCTTCAAAAACCACTAGGTTTAGAGAAAAAGTGATTATGAAAAAAATTATTCTCCTTAGCATAGAATTTCGGCTTAGACCGCGTAGTATTTGTATATGAACACCCAGAATTTTCTGGTTTAATGTGCCTTGCACCTTGTGAAGTCGAGCAAAAACCCGCGCGATGGTCATGCTCTTTGGTGGCTCGTGTTGTTTCAGTATCTTGAGAACGAGGATACTTAGGCAGATTTGGCCGTTTTTCTGTTTGTGCATCCATATTCACTAACGTTTCGCAAGACCTTGCAGCTTGCATCATCAGAGTGAAAGTCGCACTAAGAACCGAAGGTCGGTGTGGAGCTATTTATAGTCCTCTGTGCCAGGTGCGAGGAGTGGCGTAACGTTGGTTGGTCATCCGAGTGTAACGTAATTCGTGGGGCGTTGCCGTATGACGCACAGCTGTTGTAATGCTTTAGATCGTGATTCACAGGGGTCCACGTTTTACTAAGCTTAAAGCCATCTTCTCTGTTGATATTATTTGGATGTTTTTCTATTTCTATGGCTTCACGTATCACTCGCGGGAAGTACTGAGGTATTCTGGCAAGTACTCTGGCATGCTCAAATTCTAGAGTGTGCCCATTTGTAAATGTATGCTCAGCTACGGCTGATTTTGTGATGCGTTTGTGTTTGCAATCGCCTTTATGTTTTTGGAGTCTTAGATCAACGGAACGGCCAGTCTGTCCAATGTAACTCGAGCCGCAAGGACAAGGAATGCGATATACGCCAGCGGTTTTTAAACTTGAAATCTTGTCTTTTACCGATCTGAAGCCGTTACTCAAAGTTTCCTTGCTCGTGAACACAGTTTTGATGTTGCATCATTGCAGGACACGTCTATCTTATCAGTCGAGCCTTTAACGTAAGGTAGAAATGCTAAGCCTTCGAGAGGTGGAGATTTTTTTTAGCCTTTTTTGTCGTAGTCTTGTCTAGTGCTTTTCGTATGGCGGTAGTTGTGTATCCGTTCCTTTGTAAAGAGTCAAACAGATGTAGCTTTTCTCTCTCTAGATTTTCCTCGTCTGAGATACGAACGGCTCTTGTCGCCAGATTCTGGAGAACTGTTGCTTTTTGCATTGGATGATGGTGTGAGTCAGCATTTAGATATCTGTCCGTATGTGTTTTCTTTCTATAGACTGCATGTCCTAAACTGCCATCTGATTTACGTTTCACCAGGGCGTCTAGAAACGGAATACTGCAATTTTCTCACACTCACACCATAATCCTATGCAAAAAGCAACAGTTCTCCAAAATCTGGCGACAAAAACCGTTCGTATCTCAGACGAGGAAAATCTAGAGAGAGAAAAGCTACATCTGTTTGACTCTTTACAAAGGAACGGATACACAACTACCGCCATACGAAAAGCACTAGACAAGACTATGACAAAAAAGGCTAAAGAATAATCTCCACCTCTGGAAGGCTTAGCATTTCTACCTTACGTTAAAGGCTCGACTGATAAGATACGACGTGTCCTGCAATGATGCAACATCAAAACTGTGTTCACGAGCAAGGAAACTTTGAGTAACGGCTTCAGATCGGTAAAAGACAAGATTCCAAGTTTAAAAACCGCTGGCGTATATCGCATTCCTTGTCCTTGCGGCTCGAGTTACATTGGACAGACTGGTCGTTCCGTTGATCTAAGACTCCAAGAACATAAAGGCGATTGCAAATACAAACGCATCACAAAATCAGCCGTAGCTGAGCATACATTTACAAATGGGCACACTCTAGAATTTGAGCATGCCACAGAGTACTTGCCAGAATACCTCATTACTTCCCGCGAGTGATACGTGAAGCCATAGAAATAGAAAAACATCCAAATAATATCAACAAGGAAGATGGCTTTAAGCTTAGTAAAACATGGACCCCTGTGAATCACGATCTAAAGCATTACAACAGCTGTGCGTCATACGGCCACGCCCCACGAATTACGTTGCACTCGGATGATCAACCAGCGTTACGCCACCCCGCGCGCCTGGTACAGAGGACTATAAATAGCTCCACACCGACCTTCGGTTCTACCGAGCTCTGTAGAGTAGTGGTTATCACATCTGCTTAGCATTCGGGAGGTCTCGGGTTCGATTACCCTGGCCGTCTGCTTTGATTCAGGTTTTTAGGTGGTTTTCCTGAGTCAAGAGAGTACCTTCTCTGAGGCGAATGCCGGGGCAGTACTTCTCCACCTTTCCTGGCCTCTCTTCCATTCTCCACACGTCCTTTCTCTCACCCATCCTATAATTCCTGTTCTTGGCTAAAGAGGGACGGAAGGTCCCTATAGCAGCCCGCCCCCAGTTGGGGGAATTGAAATAACCCTGAACCTTTACCTACCTTTTTTACCCTTCGGTTCTTAGTGCGACTTTCACTCTGATGATGCAAGCTGCAAGGTCTTGCGAAACGTTAGTGAATATGGATGCACAAACAGCAAAACGGCCAAATCTGCCTAAGTATACTCGTTCTCAAGATACTCAAACAACACGAGCCACCAAAAAGCATGACCATCCCGCGGGTGTTCGCTCGACTTCATAAGGTGCAAGGCACATTAAGCCAGAAAATTCTGGGTGTTCATATACAAATACTACGCGATCTAAGCCGAAATTCTATGCTAAGGAGAATAATTTGAGTAACCGTGAAAGCCTCAAACAGTACATATGAAAGAAATTGTTTTATTATAGTCTACATTTATTTTAAACGTTTTTTTATATCTGCATTGGTTACGAAATTATGTGAAAAAGACCAAAAATGAGCCGCCATTTTTTAGTATGGCGGTCGTAATAGTGTTTCGATTTTAGGGGACTTTTAGTATATTGGATAAAACGGTAAATGCGACATATCTACTAAATTCCTTGCTTGTAATAATTTTTCAAAGTCAAAACCTATTTTTCTTGCACTATTATCAAGAAGGGTTTCTCTCAGGCAATCATAATCTTAAAGAAACCAGAAGGTATAGATAGGTCGAACAAAAGATTGACTAAAAGTGAATTCAAGTGCCAAAGCGTTAATTGAAATAAACAGCCAATGTGTGGAATTGTAAAATTGAAACATCAACGTAAATTGCGTTACTCAACGTTTATCGCAGAGGCCTCTCCAGAACATATAATCAAATAATGTTATCGCTTCATAAAATTCAGTTTCGTTAGAGGCCAAGTTGCGCTATAATGGAATTTAACGGTTTACTATTTTAACAACAAGAAACCGCGTTATATGAAATCCGAAATATGCAAAATTTATTTAATTAGACAGAAACTATGAAAAAAGTAAGTTTTGAAATTTTAAAGTGTTTAGTAAATTGGTCGTAAAACGTCTACGCTCTTAGTAATCGGGGATAAGCTAATACCGAAAGTAAATAGACTCATCGTAGTTGCAAATACAGTGTCATCTATCGCGACGTGAAATAAGAAAGAGCAATTTAACCTTCAGCTGTACATCCTCCGAAGGAGCGGCCCCAGAAAGCTCCAAACGCTCTTGCATACAGCTCTCTCGACGTTCGTACACTGTAACGCGTACTACTCTGAGAACATTAGATGGTCGATTGAGAAACGGATATGAGAAGTGCAAAAATAAAAAAAGACGAACTTAATTTCAACTAAATTTCTAACCACTTGAAGATAAAAATTCAACGCATACCTTCGGTGTCGAGGGGTCAACAGGTGTTAACTTCCAAATACTAACTGATCCTCATTCAACACACGGATGCGGAGTCCAAGAAACTAATGGAACTAAAGTAGCACCAGATTATGGGTGACTTTTAGCAATAATTTATCTTGTAGGCGTAACCATAAGAAGCCACGAGAAACACCTTGCAGCACCGGAAGTTAATTTGAGATTCCCCAAAAATTGTAAAAACTGGGAACCGGAAAATAACTCTTCTCTGAAGTTGCATGCCCTAAAATTCTCAAAGAAAATAATATAATTCGTTATACCTTGCCAAAATTTCAAATTGAACTAGTTTTAAAATTAAACGTACAAATGCACAAATCGCAAGGTACATACAAAATACCCATATAAATCATTACTGTATTAATACATAAATGGTACAACCGTTATAAACTGAAAAATGTAAATATCATGAGCTCAAAAACTTATTCTTGTTGTACATTTTGAATCACCGCAAAAAATAGGTTGTGGCTTATCTATTGAATCCAGAGTCTTAAGAAAACGAAGTCAACCGGCCAAAACCGCAACTAGAAATTCCAATCTTTCCAATTCGCAAACCAAAATCTCGAAAATCTAGAATCCCAAATCTAGCAACTAGAAAGCCAACTTCATAAATCCAAATCCCCATAAACACAAACACAGAAACACAAAAACCGCCGTCTTTATAAAAAAGTCCACCTCCAAGGTGTTTCCCCCAGATTCCATTTAACTAATCCAACAATAAAAATTGGGAAAAAAACTGGTCAGTGTCAAGTCTTTACTAATTCAGTGAATTATTTTTAGTTATTTGACGCCTTACTTGGCAACCCAAACAAAACCGGTCAAGCGGATGCAAGTTATTAAATGACCCTGCCAACACTCATGGCAACCAAAGGCACAACTTTATGAAGCAGATTATGGAATACGTAAAAACCCCACAGAAAACGTCTGAAAAGCTATTTGATACAAGATATCACGCGCAGATTCTCTCAAACAACGTAATATCGGGAATAAACTGTAAAAGAAATTCACACAAGTGGTATAATAAACATCACTTAGTACACTCGAATGTCAGCCATC